>JXSR01S004786.1:42628-72525 GCA_000969725.1 Ophiothrix spiculata
TGGTCAAGGGAACATAACAGAGGCTCTGAAATTACTGGAGACGGCCGAACAACTGTGCA
The DNA here is from genome assembly GCA_000969725.1 of Ophiothrix spiculata. Lineage (NCBI taxonomy): Eukaryota > Metazoa > Echinodermata > Ophiuroidea > Amphilepidida > Ophiotrichidae > Ophiothrix > Ophiothrix spiculata. The sequence continues at coordinate 42,688 of JXSR01S004786.1, forward strand.
AAGAAAGCTTGGAAGACAATACCGTAAGAAGAACCCCCCCAAAAGCAGTCCACTGAATATATTGCAATAAAAACTTCCTGCAAATCGATTTCAAAGATACTGATTACCATAGTGTATGATAGCAACACGCAATCAAATAGCCGTGAATAATTCCACTTGCTGGCAACGTTGACCTTCAAGACTTGAGATTTAGGTAAACACTTACGTATAAATGCATTTTATGTCAAAAACGAAATTTGACCTTTTTAATCAATTTTAATTTAGATGCCATTTATTCAAAATGTAGATTTGCGACTTTTCTCTCATTTTGCCAGAGCAACCCACATATATTCAAATATATCATCAGCATGTGAAAGCAAGGTCGTATCTACAATCTGCCATTTGACACCAATTTGAATTGCACACTGTGGAATGTTCAGTCTTCGGTCAGTCTTTAAAAGGTTCTTCACCTGAAGAACTATTTCAGGAGACACTGACATAAGACAGGGAAATTTTGAGGATTTTTTTGCATTCTGGTGATGAGGTTTAAATAAATATAATATATGGCAGTCATTGCAGATAAGATATTCTTGCACTCGCATGACGACATGTCTCAAATATAATTCTTGGTATTGATTTAAAGGGTGATTATAGCTCTTCCCATAACACGCAGCAACATTTCAGTAAACCCAATGGAATGTTCACAAAGGTCACTCCACTACTGCATTCATATGTGTGGTAAACAGTTTGAAATTTAGGGAATGAAAAACTCTGTCGAAGTGAGATTTGTTTACATTGATATCAAGCTGTGATTATCCCCTTTCTGAAGGTCTTTTAATTTCATTCACACTTCAACAATATAAATGAATTTTCTGTAGCAAGTATTCCATCAGTAGTTTTGTCATATAAGTCTATGGCAAATGTTCACTCAGTGTGTTGTTTATAAGCTGTGGAAATAGCAGTTTGAATTGAATCTGAGACTAACCACCCTCTGGTATTGATTTAACACCATCAGGATATGACGGAGGAAGAGATTGAGGCAGAACTTGGAACCGTGAGAGTCCAGAGAGCCTACATCCTGCAGCTACAGGGCAAGACAGAGGAGGCCATGAAGATTTACAACCAAGTCGTCAAATTAAGGTCAGTCAGGACTGGTGCATGTGAGAGTCGCATGATCAGCATTATGGGGATCATGTGCCAGTCACATGCGCTGCAAATGTTCAACATATGGAGACCATGTGCCAGTCACATGTGTGCAATTTGTTTTAGCTTTTCATAAATAACTTTCCCGTAATGATATTAAATCCTTTGTGTAAGTAGCATATTTAAAGGTATAGGATCCGATCAACGCTGTACCGTGAACATTTTGATTAACTAGCCAATGGCTCCTGAGTTAACAATTTTAGGGCCATGAAATGGCTCCAATGATAAAACATTTAGGAGCCGAAAGTAATCGTTATTTTTACAATAGCAGTGTTAATTATTATTAAAGAACAAAATATGATAAAAAATAGAAGTTCCAAGTGTGCTGCAATATATTTTTATTATTTTCAAATAATACTTTCACTTCATGTACCTCTCCTGACCTTTGGTTTACAATTTTTTTACATGTTGTAGCAATTAGTATATTAAAAAAAAGTTCAATTGAATACGCCAGTACAAGAAAACACCAACTTTTTTTGTTGAAAAAATTCCATTAACCCTTACCCTCCTACGTACTACAAAGTACTACAGTAAGAAATCAAGAATTCGCCTAAGTCCCAATACGTCACAGACGGCGGATATAGATGATCAGGAAATTGCTGCCCGGGCAGGCCGCGCTCGGTGGCTTGGCATAGCTGGACATTGGAACGGGATAGCGGGGGTCGGGGGTTCGCATCCCAGGGGGAACCGGGGGGAACCCGAAATTTTTTCATGACGTATTTGGACTTAGACTGTATTTAAGCATGCGAGAGTAAGGGTTAATGTCCGCTTGGTCGCCATATTGTAACTAAATGTTAGGCCAGAAGCTTTGAAAACTTTCAGCCTACGAGATACTACCCAACAAAAGACAGCGTTCAGTTTGCCTATCTTTTCTGTACAGTCACGGTGCATGTGCGACACACACAATCATAAATATGGAATAGTAATGACGTCATTATAAATTCCCCGTTGATGTCGTCATGACACGTCAGCGCTTGTGTGTCGAGTATATAAAACAGGTTTGTTTACGTCTGTCGAAGCAGCGATTGACAGTTGATTCCGCGATAATTTGAGCAAGAAACCTGAATTTAATGATATTTTACGGTCGATTTTTCCGTAATTCTGTAAGTTTGCGACCATAAAATCAATTTATTTACTACCACCAGCCGTGTTAATTTCATTCTAAAAACATTTTTGCTGGAAACGGCTGGCGAGTGTATGCTTTAAATGGTGATCGCCAATTGCTCGTGGCATTCAATTTTTGTTCGCATCTTGAAAAAAACACTCGCAAATGCGAGTGAAATGGTCGCACTGTACAGCGTTGGATCCGATCATATTCTCATCCCCTAGGGTTCAACCAGAAGTAGTACATTTTTCTGATTAAAAATCTTATGAATTTCACTTCTAAATTCTTTATAGTTTTGGAGATATGTCATTAAACATAAAATTAATTGGTATACCTATTTTCTATTTCTTATGTATTTACATAACAGCCTCATCCCCAGAGTTGCATACTTTTTTGTCGCTGAAGAGTAAACAAGAAAAAGGTGGCCTAGCACAAATAGATTTCCTCTATTTATTTTTCTAAATTTTTGATATATGGTGTTTTCGTATGTGCTGATCACATTTCTGAAATAAAAAATGGGGTCACCGACTTAGTTTTTGAGAAAAATCCACTTCAAAAACACTATGTTTTACCACTTTTTATCATCGACCTCTATGGTAAAATGAAAATAAATCAGACAAAAATACTTATAATTAAAAAACGGCTCTAATATTTCTTTTCGTAATAAAAATATATGGTAGTAGGGAAAAATATACTGTCACCTAGGTCTCATTTTTCTCTCCCACTAGGCACAAAAAGTCAGGACCCATAGGGTAAAAATCGCCTGGTGCCTGCTTAAGAAAAAGCTTGTCGAGAAAGCTACAGCATTTAGAAGACGTAATTTCAGGCTGATGGAAATTGATTGTTTGCAAAAACTATAGCAATGGGGGAAATTAAACATTTGCATTTTTAGATCTGGACGTCAAAGTCAAAAGTATACGACAGACTTAGACTATGCAGACGATGTCGCACTGACCGCAGAACTTATATCATCTGCTCAAGATCTGCTGATTGCATTTGAAGAATCGGCGGCTAGGGTAGGACTAATGCTCAATGCAAAGAAGACGGAATGCCTAATCCTCAATGAACCTTCTGATCATCCTCCTGTCCACTCAATGAATGGAACTGCCATCAAGGAAGTAGATGATTTTAAATGATTTGATAGCAAAAAGGACTTCTTGACAAGAAAGGGACAAGCATTGATTGGCTGTAACAAGCTTGATGTCATATGGAAGTCTGATATTACCAGGGCAACCAAGATTGACTTCTTCGGGGCCTGTGTTGAAAGCATCTTACTGTACGGCGCAGAAACATGGACTTTGAAGAAAGAGCTTCAAGACCGCTTAGATGGCACCTACACCTGGCTACTAATGCATGTCCAAATTCTGTCCTGGAAACAACATCCAACAAAGCATCAGATTTATGGTGATATACCTCCTATCTCTACAACCGTGGCACAGAGGAGAGCCCAGTTTGCTGGTCACTGCTTTCGAGCCAAGGACCAAATCATATCGGACATCCTTCTTTGGAGATTGCCATGTCCAAACAGAGGCTGTAGACCTTTAACGTACCCTGATACCATCTGTAGAGATACTGGCTTGAACTTCAATGAACTTGGAAGTGCAATGTGTGATAAATATTGTTGGCAAAGATGTGTGTCATGGATCTCGACGGAAGTCGAGGGATGATGATTAAATTGGGATACATCCCTCTTCTAGGTGTTCGTAAAATTTTATTATCACAGCGTTATCATTTTTTTGCATTTTTTTGAGTTATCAACAAAGATTACTTCCATCGTAGTGAAACATCTTAACAGTTTTAGTCATATCCAATCATTTTCTCTCATTTTATCTCAGACCCGATGACATAGGACTCATGGCAGTTGCGTCCAACAACATCGTTAGTCTTAATAAGGTATGTACGATGGGAAATCAAAATGTTTTAAAGATTACTAAGAAGGAATAGAGTAATGGGCACCCCCTTCGGGGCCACCTATTACTCAAAATAATGTACCCCTATCCATTATGAGACGATAGATGACAGGCGAAACAATAAATCTTATCTTTTATTCTTTAATAAATTGTGCATCAACTGTGCTACATACAGTTTGATCCATTATTATAGTTGAGACCAGTAAGTCCAAGACCCGAAACATGACCATCTGAGAACAAGACCGAGACATTTCATTCCGAGACCGAGACCAGGCCTTCCGAGACTGAAATTGTTGACATCAAAGGCCGAGACCTTGTGTACAAAATTTGCATTACCGAAGTAGCAGCCATTGAACAACCTTAACCACCCTTGTTGTTCATCTCATTTGCTTTGCATTGTGGGTAAGTCACATGCCAGTTCGCTGAGATGTGGGTAAAAATTTACCCGCAACTTTCTACGCAATGCAAATGCAAATGCGGTGAATGAGGCCGTTTGTGTTGTGCAACAGCTGCTATTGAAGATTTACAGGAAATTTTCCTCAGATGAAACAAGCACTTCATGATTACCGATGAGTTGTCACTACAGTTGTATATAAGTAATGGAATGTATTGTACTGTGCATTCGTTACTAGTTAACACCATTTATGCTGCGCCTGTTCTTGTTCCTTGCATACAACGTGAGGTTATTTTTGGACCAAAATGTGTCATGTTTGGCCCTAAGGTCCAAAAAGATTCTAAAAATTTTGTTTTTGGTTCAAATTGTACTCTAGAAAGCAATATCTAGGAATGCATTTTTCAAAATTTTAATTTTTTTTTTGAAATATTGCCAAAAATAGCTCAAAAAGTGTCATATTTTGCCCAAAACTGTGCCAGGGGTGTGATTTTTGACATTTTTGACCACTTTTCAACAATATCTCAAAAACTAAGAACAAAATCAAAAATGTGAAAAATGCGTTTCTAGATAATAATAATAACTTTCTAGATTCTAAAAAAAGTGAAATGGTTCGAAATTTTATCGAAGCAAAATTTAGTTAGCTTTCCCGTAAAATGTTGGGCCTAAAAACATGAGTTTTGGACCTAGGGCTAAAATGACACATTTTGGTCCCAAAATGACCTGGCCATCATGTTCAGTATGCAAATCCGCTTCTAGAAATATATGCTTTAATTTGGATTTAATCATCCGTTGCTGAGTTACAGTGCAAAAACCTTTTCTGAAAACGAAGGGTTGACAGGGCCCTTAATGTGTGTTTGTGATAAGCATTTGTAATTTGTACATGTTCCTACGTACTTTATTTACCAGCACCGGAGAATACTTGTAAGTAATATTTGTTTATGTGTTTTGCAGGACCAAAATGTTTTTGATTCCAAGAAGAAGATCAAAGCCACTATATCAGATAACTTGAACCACAAACTAAGTGTGCAACAGAGAACTGCTATGTCATGTAATAGGTGTCTACTCATGCTGTATACCAACCAGGTGAGTCTTAGTTCTAGTCTAGCATCATAAACTAGTTAAGTTTGCACCAATTAGTCAAGACTTCTATCAAGTCTTCAGATGGTAACACTTCTTTCAGTATATTAGTATGTGGTTATCACTACTAGAATAAGCCAATATTTTTAGAAGATTAAAGAATGTTTTGGGTCACTGAAAACTTCAGAAAGCCAGATAAAAAGTTCCTTTTTGTTCCACACTGGACCAAAAAAGCTCATTAACAACTTTCTCTGCAAACTTGTATCAGATGCATAGATTTACAGTGGAGATACCATGCTAGCTGCCATTTTTATTCTGGCATGGAGACAAAATTAGGGGGTATTTTGGTTTGTGCATCATATATCATATTTTGTCATCATATGCAAATATTGAAAACACATACACAGGCTTTGTGTACAGGTTGGCATAAAGTATTATTTCGCATGAAGTATTTTTTGCGCGGTGTGTCTCTACAAGCTAGCCAGTTTCGGCACCCGAAGTTGATTTTGCCGGGAACCGAGTGGACCTGAATACCCCCAATTTCAGCTCCATGGCTGACGCCGCCATTACATATGCAAAGCCTGGTATGTCCCCAGTGAATCTATGGTCAGATCCTCATGTGAGTGCAACAAATTTCACACCATGAGAAAAAATTAAAATCAAAGTTTTCATTCCGAATGAAAATTTAACATAGTGGTGAAAATGTTATAACACCATGAGAAAAATTCTGAATGAAAATGACTGCAAAAATGACGAAGTATATCTAGCGTTTTACATTACTTCTCTTGAGGAAACTGATTGACAGCCTATACCCCAGGATGTGTGTGATAAGTAAATTTGTGTCTACTAACAACTACAAATAACAGTAAATGTGTTATTTATTTGTATACAGTTTGAACAATGCCGTAAACTGCTGCAGAACATCAAGAGTAAAGACAAAGAGAGTGACATGCCATGCCTGTTGGAGGCTGCCCTCATGTGTCGAGAAAAGCAATATTCAAAAGCCATCTCCATGCTCAAGGTATGTGTACATGTCTGGAATCAAGTCCGGGTGGGGGGTATTTAGTACAAAAGGGGTTATGGGAAAGTGCCACAAATTTGTGTAGCAAAATCAGGCTCTTTGGTATTTCAATCGGTCCGTTATCTTTGCAAAATGTGGCATTTTAATGGTTTCTCTTTTCAAAATTTGTTTGACAATTCTTCTGAAAAAAAAAAAAAAAATCTGCCAATATAGTGTAAATTTAGGCAGAAAAAATGTGGATTTTGATTAAGTGTTGCTCAAAATTTGGAAGATTTGGTATATGGATGGGTCCCTTTTTCTTGAAAATTTGTGTTTGGATGGGTGGCTTTTCAAATTTCCCAGAGGCACATCCCTACCCAAACCAAATTTGAGTACCCCCGAAGTCAAGTCAAGCTGATTTCCCTGATTTCAGGTGGTATGCTGTGATATTTAAAGGTGTAGGTTCCTATCGTAGCATGTGTGTAATTTACTTTTAACTGATTGACCTTGACCTTTAAAATGCATATTGTGAAAGTACGCAACCCTGGGGATGAGGCTGTTATGAAAATACAAAAGAAATAGAAAATAGGTATAACAATAATTTTACATTTTATGCTATATCTCCGAAAGTATAAAGAATTTGGAGGTGACGGGGTGCTTCATTTTTAACACTTTATAGTGTTGCTATAAAGTAGACTTGATTCGTTTTGGCTGGGGACTGCAATTTTTCCACATATTTTGACTCTTTGCATCTAAATATAAGAAAAAAAATCATATGTTATCTCTTTGTCATAATGTAGGACTATTTATCAAGTAAAAGCAGTGCTTCAGTTGCAGTGACGTTGACAGTAGCTCAGATATATCTCATGCAGGGTAAGCTTAATTATTAGGCCTAAAAAAATATTGTTTGATTGGCGTAACCCGACCAATCCAAATTTTCTAAACAAATAAGTTCGGGTTGGAAAAAGCACCCAAATTAAGTGAATTGGGTGCTGTTTTTTTTTTTTTTTTTTTTAAATTAATGAAAAAACACCCAAACTGACATGGAATTTGGTGTGTTTGCTTGACCTACCTACGCTTATAATATATTTTCTATGTTATGCTAATCAAACAATTATTTTTAGGCTTTCTTGGTACAATTTCATCACAGTTCTTGCTTGGCAGATTTATGTGTAATGCTATAAGGAAATATAAATTGGATGATGGTCCATTTTTGTCTCGCCTGACGACAATTTTCAGGAAGAGACATAGCATTCCTATTTTCTGCCTGCCGTCCGCAAATTTTGTCCGGAGCAAATCTTGGAAATTGCATGTCCTATGTTAATGATATTTGGTGACTGGGTAGACCCGGAGGCAAGTTGGATCCAGCAACGATTTCAGCACAAAATATGCTAATGAAATACCTAATTTTATGCATAATTTATGCATAAAATGGTTTAAATGGCATATTTTACAAACCGTGCACCATGTACATTCATGAAATTTGGTGGGTAGGTGGGGATAGAGCTGCACTTGTGTCACTTGCAATTTGAGCACAAAATTTTCTAATTAAGTACCTAATTTGCTTAATTTAATCAAACATTTTGCTTCAGAACGCTCAACCCTTTAGGGAGTGTTTTGAGAAAACTGAGGACACGCTATGCCTGCAACATTATACTTGAGTGACCCCTCACCTTGGTCAATAGCTTCCTTGCTTGGCTGGCCGTCTGGTGGTGTCTCAGTTTTTTCATTAACCCCCCCCCCCCAAGGAAAAGGGGTATTCTTTTCAAATACTGTAAACATGGATATTTTAATTAGCGTTTTTGAGCTTCATTAAATAGACCTACACATAAAATGAATATATTCAGGGGTTAAATGATAATTCGCGAAACCCTCACGAAAATAACCCTGTTTACAGTAAGTGCCTGCCCTTTTTCCAACCTATATAGCATTAGTGTTAGTGTTAAGGGAAAATCCTTCACCTTGGTTAAAGATCAGGGATTCTCTATAGTTTTTTTGCGAGCCTGGCAGTCCAGTGGTGTCTTAGTTTTTGTCTTGCCTGAAAATTTTCGCCATTACCCCGTCGTCCGACCTTTCCGTTGGGGTCAAATTTTCAACTTTGTCCAATTTCAAGGAGTAAGGTGTCAAATTGTTCTGCCACATCAAACTGCCTTACTTTTCATGAAATTTGACTTAATCACCCTCTTCATGCACAGTTTTTCTGTTGTTATAGGGCCCAAAAATTACAACAATAAAATTGATGTATCTCTGCAACCACAAGTCTCAAAGAGCTCATTTATGGCTTGTTAGATTTCTTTCAATTAGCTCTTCAAAATGAAATATATTTCATAATTATCAAAAAAACCTTTAATTTTTTTGTCTCGCCTGAAAATTTTTCAGGAAGAGACATACCATTCCTTAAAACTGTCCGTCGTTCGCTGTCCGCATTTCTTGTCCGGAGCAAATCTCTGAAACCGTATGCCCTATATGATGATATTTGGTGAGTGCAGGGTTGAAGCTGAACTGGCGCTGCGCACAATTTGAATGCAAACTATGCATATCTCCTAAACCGTAAGGGCTATGGTAATGAAACTTGGTGACATGAAGGGGTTTGGGATTAGCACACGCGACGCGCCTTTTTGGTGATGGTCATTCAAGGTCTAAAGGTCATTTGAGGTCACATTTTTAAAATTGTTCAAAAAGTTGACCTGAGGTCATCTGAGGTCATTTTGAGGTCATTAACCCCTGACCCCACATGGATTAAACTTAGACCATAGAAAGTACTTGACTCAAGGTCAAGGTCAGTCAAGGTCATAAGGTCATCTGAGGTCAAATTTCCAAAATTGTTCAAAAAGTTGACATGAGATCATCCGAGGTCATTTTGAGGTTAAGGTCATAACTCATAAACCCCTGACTAAGACCATAGTGCTTGTTTACCAAATCTGAGGAAATTAACACGTTTCCATGGCAACATAAAGACCCAAGGTCATGGTCAAAGGTCATCTGAAGCGCTCAATACGCATACCCTACTCCTACCCTATCCTACTCCACCCCACAACTGAATGATTATGTAGGCGGTCAATTCAGTAGGTGGTCGATACGCAGGCGAGACTACTGGTTCGCGAACCATCTTGTTAAGATTACTTTGTTGTATTGTTTTTGAAAATATGATTGATTTTTACTTCTCATGTACGTCATATAGGTAATGTTGGCCTGGCTTGCGACATTCTTCTAACGCTTGGAGATAGTAAGCATCGCCCTGGCATAGTTTCAGCTTTGGTGGCGCTCTATACCAACATGGAAGAGACTGACAGTGCGGTGGCTGCTTTGGATCAAGCAGTTGGCTGGTATAAGAGTCAAGGGGTAAGGTATAAATAAGTAATCTGATACTATATAAGTGGTATTTTTCACGCTTTTCGCGCAAAATGGGATTAGCATGAAAATAAATGCACAGCGAAAATTAATGTGTATTTGTTGCAAATGAAATTCCATACTTGGCCAATTTTCATGTGCGCGAAAATAAAAACGTGCAAAATGTCCAAAATTGGCTGAGCGCGAAAATTACTGAGCGCGAATATATTAGCTTTTTACTATTATTGTTTCAATTAAATTTCGGACACAAACATGATTTCTGAACACAACCATCGCGTATCCACATGTTGTCATAAGAACGGGAAATCGTGAAGTACGTAACACCGTTTCCAATCAGTAATCCACAGTACCGTGGAGCTGCACATGCGCTGAAAAGCGTTATGAACTAGCGTAAAATGCACACGCAGTTGTGTTACGCAGGCTGTAAATTTTCGTGTCCGAGAATTATTTGAAGCAACTATAGATAAAGATTTTATGGTTAAAGGGGCACTGGACAAGTTCAGCATCAAAAGTATTAGTGATAATAATGACAGCATGCAAAGTTTCATTGTCGAATTTAAACACTATCATCATATCAATCAATCAACCAATGATACAAGTACTTGCATAGCATGCATACCCCATGAAGGAGTCTATTCGTACAGGGGACCCATGGCTTTACGTGACTGTCTGACCATGGAGCAAGTAGATGTTCAAGCCATCATTTTGAAGCTGAAAATGTATATGTGATGTGAAGGTGGTTAGAAAATCCAAGGAAATCCGTTCCCGACCGGGAAGACTCTGTCCCGGGAAGGAAACAAGCTTACCGGTACTTTAATCCCAAAAATGACTTTCATAAAGCCAATGATGCAAAATTACTAGATATTCACATGTGAGATGATTTAAATAAGCATCTCATTTGTGCATTTATTCAAGACAAGCAAAGTTTCCAGATCTTATAGATACAGTGGGACCTCGTTAACACAAAATCACTGGGGCCAAAGAGTTTAGTTTGTGTTATCAGGATTTTGTGTTATCCAACTCCATTCAAATAGGAAATCAATGCTTGGGACACAACTACACTCATTTTGTGTTATCAGGGTTTTTGTGCTAACAGATTTTGTGTTAATGAGGTTCCACTGTATATATGTTTTAGTTGAGATTAAGCTTATAGCTTCCGTTCAACATTTTGTACGGACTTCAATGTTTTGAATTATAATCGACAGATCCAAACGGGATTCCCGAATCCCTCCCAAATATTTTTCTGAAATCCCGAGCACTTTAAAATTCACAAAATTTACAACTTTGTGATGTGAGATTTTGTAATTCTTTGGGAATTTTTAAGATCAAAAAGGGATTCCAGAATCCCTCCGAAATATTTTTCTGAAATCCCGAGCACTTTAAAATTCACAAAATTTACAACTTTGTGATGTGAGCTAGATTTTGTAATTCTTTGGGCAATTTTGAAGAGTTTTGAAATAAATCGGATATCTTTTTTGTTTTTTTCTACTTTTAGGGATCTCAGAGTGAGCTTCACACACTCCTCAGGGAGAACACCAATTTCAAGATACGCAATGGACAGTCAGAAGCAGCAATTAGCTTGCTGGAAGACTTGAGGAAGTAAGTTCCACACAAGGAATTTTTATAGGGGAACCAGTTTTCTCCGCCATCTTGTGTCGCTCATGGAGCAGAGTTATTGTACCTCTGGATGTATTCGGAGTTTAGCCCGATATCCTAGCAGATCGCGTAAATCTTCAATTGACGCATATACAGCGTGTGCATTTTGTTCCATGCGCAAACCGTGTCTGCGTTTCAATAGCGTATATTGCAATTTGCTCTGATCAATGTACGCCAATTTTCCTGCTCATCCGTTGCGAAGACTCTCGAAGTGAGGCACGCGGAGCCGTAAAATGCCGGCGATACAATAATTCAACCCCATATGCGTCAATCCAAGATGGCTGCCGTCCCATAGGATTTACACGGTGGTGAAATCAAAATGGCGGAGAGTATTGGTTCCCCTTTATAAATTCCTTGGTTCGCCAATGTCACTAAACTACTACCGAGGTGTCCCCGCAGGCAAAATGAGGTCTTCCAAGATCAGGTTCATATCCACTGATGCATTGTCATACTAATCTATTCTATTCTATTCTATTCAGTTTTATTTTCCATAAAATCATATACATAAACAAAAAAATATTTAAAAAGACATTTAAAAAAACAAGATGTTATGGAGGATGTGATCAAAAGGCCAGAAAGGCCGGAGGTAATCACAACCCTGAACTCAAAGAATCACACTTAAATGAACAGAAACAAAGACACAAACAAGTAACCTACACAAAAACCAATTTGCTCCAAACAAGATAATATTGATAATGAGAAGTTGATTGCGGAAGTGTTTTATCGAGTTTGAATTTTTAATAAGGTGATCAATATGTTTCCAAAATATAGGACTGCAAGGTTTGATAGATTGATCTGAAAAGACTTTTTTGTTTCTAGTTAGAATAAAATCATTTCCATTTCTTGTGCAATATTTATAGGTGAATCGCTAGTGTTTGAGAAAAAACATTTGAAAATATCTTGAAGTTGATTTTGTGAGTACCTGAACATGAAAACGCCAACTTCAAGATTAAAGGTATCATAAACATTGAGAATCTTTAAATGTTTAAACAAAGGAGCAGAGTGGCTTCTATAATGGCTATTTGTTATTGATCTTACTGCCTAAGTTTAAATATCTTATCCATATAACTATGGCACGTATTTCCCCAAACCAAGATATTATAATTGATATAAGGTAAAACCAAAGTGCAAAATAATGTATACAGTACTCTTTCAGGTACAGTATTTTAGTTCAACAGTATCGTAGTTGACGTATCATTTATCTCAATAAATGTCCTACAAAATGATATTTGTAGTTCTCTCAGTAGGCAGTCATAACTTTGATTTTAGATGTTAGATGATGCTAACTAAGCACCAGCGGGTTACAATTTATTTGACCCTTTCAAATTCTACAATCAAATAATAAATCAGACAGAACCTAAAGTGAAATAAAGGATTAGAAAGGTAGAAATGGTCAAGATTGTTGCTGATTTTGTTTTCATTCTCTCCTTTTTTTTCAGGGCCAACCCAGGGGATATTAGGACGCTAGCTCAGCTCATCTCGGCTTATTCCAAGTTCGATCCCAAAAGGGCACAAGAGTATCCTTTCCTTATCTATTTACTGAACTCTTCAATTTGGCAAAAAAAGAACTTTATTTCAGGTTCCATAAAGGTGCAATTCATGATTCTGATGTGACATAAAACTTGCCTCTTTTCTAGCTTAATAAAAAGAAGAGTACAGCATAAATATATACTGAAAATTTCACTTGATTCATACCGTTCGTTTTCAAGTTACAAGCTTTTCAGCATTTTGAAAATCCCTATAGGCTACTGTGTTGTAATTAGTGTCGGGTACCAACAATAATTAGAAAATGACATATTTTCACAGTTTTCTCAAATATGCAAGCACATATGAAAGAATGGTTTGGGGACCGTAACATACACCAGTTGGGGATTCTTAAAAGCTAAAAAACTCAATTTTGATAGAGTTGACCTTGAGGATGAAAAGTAGATCATGAATCGTCCCTTTAAAAAGCTCTAAACCAAAAATGCTATACATTTGATACAAGTGGATATTCATACATAGTGGTACAAAACATGGAAATTGAATCAACGTTTTCCTAAAACATACATGGGAATTTTGAACGACAGTGCGAGTGCATAACAACAAACACTTTTCGGGCCGTATGGCAGTATTGCAGTAGGCTACCTTTTGCAGTGTATGTTTGCTATAGATGTGTGCCCCTGGATGTGCAAATGGGTGAAAGGGGGGGGGGGTTATAATTTTGTAATATTAAAACTTATTAATGCCATTGAACATACGTGCCACTGGGGACAGAGCAATATAGCTCTGTAAGCAGGCACGCCTATGATACGCGTACTCCCTAATCCACCATATCCAACCACCCCACCCCACGACCATTGCATATCTGGGTCAACTAGCATCATCAGTTGGTATTGCTGTGAGCATGTTGTGAGGAGTAAATGTTAATGGGGTGATAACAGAGATGCCACTTTTCAGGTTTTAACCTGAAATCAGTTTTTTTAGAAGCTCAAACCATGTTTTCAGGTGTTTTTATGATCTCAAATTTACATATTTTTATATGTTTTCGGCACATTTTGGAGTATATTTCAAGAATTGATGGCTTTTTCAAGTTATTTTCAATGAAATCTGTGGGTTAAAACCATGATCCTTCAGTGACTAAAATTTAGCTATTTTACTTCAGGGCTGCACCCCTCTATAAAATAGCAATTTCAGTCACATCAGGTTCATAGTTTTCAACCAGAGATTTTCAGGTAAGTATATTTTTGCGATCATCCAAATGAAGCTACATAATGGCAACGCGTAACTTACTTTGGTCTTTGTTAACATCATTATTAAGGCAAAATTGACACATTTTACAATGTGAAAAAAACCCTAATGTATAAGTGGTATTTTTCGTGCTACATTTATTTTCACGTTTTTTGCGTCCACCCGTCTAGCACGAAAATGAATGTACCCCCAAAATGGTTTGTATATAATATACTGTCACACGTTAAAAAATCCACAAGCGTGGAAATTTAAACATGTAAAATGGTTTGATATAGGCTGCGTGCGAAAATTATTGCGCATACAAATATTACCGCTTACAGGTAATGCAAGAATGTGACCATGCATTTTCAACCTAAAGACCAAGTATACCATTGTCCATCCATCATTCGCTCGCGAGGTCCCCGGGGGGGGGGGGGGGGGCTGCTTAGTACACAATGGGTTATGGAGACATGCCGCAAATTTGGGTAGCAAAATCAGGCTTTCTGGTATTCCGATCGGCCCTTTTTCTTCGCAAAATGAGGTATTTTGATGGGGTTTCTTTTCAAAATTCCAAATGCCGCAAATTCGGACATTTCTCATAATGATAGAAAATTTTGTCAAAATAGAGCAAATTTGGAGAGAAAAAATGAGATTTTTGATTAAATTTGGCTCAAAATTTAGAAGATTTGGTATATGGATGGGTCAATTGTTTTTAAAAATTGGTATTTGGATGGGTGGCTTTCCAAATTTCCCAGAGGCATGTCCCTACCCAAACCAAATGTGACTAGCCCCCCGGGGCGAGGTCCATCTAGATGGACTAAGTATACCATTATACAATCAACTATTTTCACTTTAACATGACTGGTTTAAGAAATATTATTTCATAGGCTACACCAATCATAATTATAGCTGGCTAACCTTGCAAAATTCCAACTTTACAGTCATGCAAAAGTCAGTAAGAGTATAATAATAACATATAATAAAGATTTTTTGGTACATTTTAGTTTTCCTTAACAGAAATTGTTTCCAGATTAAGCAAAGAGCTTCCTCCAGTACAAGAGTTCTCAGGTGACATTGATGTAGAAGTGCTAGAAAACACCCCGATCTTCATGGCGACAAGGCAAATGAAGAAAGGGGCCCCCAAGACTGATCAGGTCGCTGGCGATGCGAAGAAGGAAGACGAAGTGACAAAGAAGAAGCGTAAACGAAAGAAGATAAGTGAGTGCCATGATTGTTTAGGCGTTGGAGCACAATTAGGCCACAACTTTGTGCGGCCGGCCGCAACCTGGCCACAGCCTTGATTTTCCTAGATGGCAACCGTAGGCTTGATAATGCACCTCCAAATAATTTCAAAACACGTAATGAATATTGTACAATAATCTTGAGGGGATCAATCAAGTCTACGGTCGCCATTTTTGAAAAAGAGGCTGTGGCCAGGTTGCGGCCGGCCGCACAAAGTTGTGGCCTAATTGTCCTCCAACGCCTTGGGTATACTGGCTCATCGGATTCAATGGGTTAAAACTAATTACACTACGTTCCTTCAACTCTGTCGATAAAAAAACCCAAAGTCATACCTGTTGTAAGTTGCTGTAGGTGTCAGAGTAACTTTTATACCAATTTCTATTCGTCATGTGAATGCAAGAAAGTCGTATCTGCAATAGATGCCTTACATCATAAATTTTGATTGCACACTGCATGACCTCAAGTCTTGGGTCAGTGGTTCTTCAGGTGACACCGTCACCTACCACTGACATAAGACAGGAACATTTTGAGGGAATTTTCACATTTTTGTGACAAGGTGCAAAATAAATATAACTTAGGGCAGCCATTGCAAATACGACTTTCTTGCACTCACATGACGTATAGTACTTTATTGCTTCTCAATCTCTGATATAACAAATTTCTCATCCTAAATTGTTTTATTTAAGGTTTCTGTCGAGACTGATTTTTCATGTCGACATGTCGCAATAATTTGTTGTCGACGTCGACATAAAATTGTAATCAAAGAATTGTTTTTTTGCGGGGAAAAACGAAATTGATTGGATAAGCTTAATGACCCGTTTTTGATGTAGACTTACCTATAATATAGTAATGTGCTAGTTCTTTCTGCGTACGACAATATTTTTGGGTTTTTTTTGTTGTGAACCATCGTAATAACTTTAAAAACGGTTGTAAATGATGAACAACTAATAAATATTCATACACTCTGTGTTAAGTACGCATAGGAATTGCAAATCTAATTGGACAGTTGGTAACTTATACACATTCATTAATCTCGTCTAGTTGCATGTTGCGTATCGCGTAGTGCGTTGAACTATTCCATGTACGCGTACGCGTAACAAGCTCGCGCTTGAATGGCAAGTTTCATTTTAAAAGAAAGGTAAATTTAAATTACAATTATTAACACGGGGCGATGGATGGGTGTATTTTCTATGTTTTATTGAAATAGCAAACATATTTTTAAATAATACTGCCATTTAATTTCTTTACGATTATATTCTAATCATTGTCGTGTTTGAATTAGATTAATAACTGCTCTTTACTTGGCGCTCGTGAAATTGTACAAAAATAATGCACCTTGTGCTGAAGTCGAAAATGTCCAACTCACTCTGCTATGCCTCGTGAGTGCGGACAACTCCAACTTCAGCACGCGGTGCATTATTTTTGTACAATTTCACTCGCGTCAAGTAATACGCAGTTATTAATCTATTATTAAATTATTTATGCAACAATTTAAACACTTGTTTAAGCTCTACTGCTAACAGCCATAACTTGACAATTAAATGTAAGTTTTTGTCAAATTTTACTTGCCCCACCTTTGTCGACAAATGCGATTTCATGTCGAGATATGTTAATATGGCCTGTCGACAGAAACCTTGGTTAAATTACATCATTATCTTTACTTACAGGATATATGCCCAAGAACTATGACCCCACTGTGACCCCCGACCCCGAGCGCTGGATGCCAATGAAGGAGAGATCGACTTACAAGACGAAAAGAAAGAACAAGAAAGGTGGCGGCATTGGAAAAGGGACTCAAGGAGCAACTAGCGGTGCCATTAATGACATGTGAGTATACATTCTGTAAAATGGGTACAAGGTGTCCCAGAATCAACCTTGCAATCTTTGCTTGTAATTTTCTTGGGTATAACGGAACTTTTAGATACCGTTTTTTTCATTTCAATCGGTAGTGTACAACAAAAGTTATGCCTTGTTAAATATGTGGGAGGATTTTTGTCTGGTCCTATTTCATGTTATTGGCCATAAAATAGGAGTGTTTTTAAATGGAATAAAAATGGGTGACCTTGGAAAATTTATTATATCTGTCTTATTTTTATGTCAAATATATTCATTTTTTCAAAACAGATAACAGATAGCATGTACATAATAAATTGGTAAATACAGATCAATGACAATACTCAATAGAGCACCAACTTGCAAAATAAAGAAATTGGACCAGAAAATTTTACATCTAAATATTTGACAAAGCATAACTTTTGTTGCACACTACCGATTGAAATGAAACAAACAGTATCTGAAAGTTCAATTCATTGGCTATGAAGTGTAGTCTTTACATACTTTCTAACTATCTGTTAAACTCAAGAAAATTACACGCAAAGATTGTAAGGTTTATTCTGGGACACCCTGTAAATGTGATCAATGGTGCACTATACGTATTTCTTGAAGTATGCAACAAGAAATCAGACTCTGTTACAAGATCCATAGCATAGCCCTTGTATTCTACAACATTGTGAACTGGTGATTTTGTACTTTGTAAGAGACTACTTATAATTGATCAGGATTGATTAAGACCAAATCATTGCGTATTAATATTTTTTTACATGAATTGTTCATTTTGTTTTGGTATTATTTTGGGCTACCTTTGTTGCTAACACATGGACAATCATGATCATAAATTCATTGGAATATTCAGGAAGATTTGGTATGTTGTTATGATTCGAGAAATACGGACTAAATTACTTCCCCGTATGGTCATATAGGTTTATGTGCGTTAATCGGCTGCTTGTTGCATACTTCAAAATTCAGAGTATATGCATCCTGACTAAGGGAGTTCATGCTGCATATTGTGCAAAGTCATTAAAACAATGTATGTTAGGTGTACGTTTGGCTCGATACCAGGGGTTCTCAACTAGTTCCTAAAATTGTAGGCTAAAGTGCCACATGCATCTGTTTTTTAATGAATTTCTAATGTATTTCTTTGTTTTTGAGAGAGCAAAAGCGCCTATCTGCAACAGTAAAAGCGCCAAAATTTGGTGCGTGCGCCGCTAGTTGAGAATGCCTGCTCTATTGGATTTGTGACAAAGCGTTACGTCTAAATGACTACCCTCTGCCCATACATCATATCCAATCACAGGTAACCAGATTTCCTAAGCTGCTGCGTACCGGTACCTTAAGTTCAGGGGCTTATATAACATTATTTTTTGCGATGATTGCAGACATTCTCGCAAATTAGAAGCCACCACTAACTTCTTTTCACTTTTATCTCCATGGACGGGCCTTCATCCAAATATGGCACAAAATAAAATCGAATGATATCAAGAATTTGCGATGATTTCCATTTGTGATTTTTTCTTTGCGGATGCTCATGAATAAGCATTCGAAAGATATTAATCGCAAACAAAATCATTGCAAATGGTTTGCGATGATTTTTTTCATGGTAAGTCTAAGTGAAATCTGTTTCGGGAAATCCATCGCAAATTTGCAATGATCTCTCACTTTTGCGATAAAGTTTGGCATTTGCGATGGATTTAGACGTTAGTGAAATAGGCCCCAGGAATGTTACAATATTATGTGCTGGAAGGTTTATGGTGATTGAAAATTATCATATTTTGCGGCAGATTTACTACTACACCACCTAATATTATCATTGAGTCAACTGAAATTCTTATCCATGCCTTTGTATAGTCTAGACTTGACTGCTGTAACAGTCTTCTCTATGGTCTGCCGAAGTGCCAAATTTACAAACTTCAGCGTGTGCAAAACTCTGCTGCCCGCATATTATCAAGGTGTTCAAAACTTGACCATATGACACCAGTTTTATGTGAGCTACATTGGCTTCCTGTACATCAGCGGCTGCAATATAAAATAGCTCTTCTCACTTTTAAAGCCTTAAATAACATGCAGCCCAAAAGAAGAGATCAACGTCGGCCCATTAGCCTTTTCGGGATTTCCAATCTCTTATACAGAAACTCAAATATCGCTAATTTGTTCCATTGAAATACATTGCGTTTTTGTCAAAATTGGACAACTTAAGAAGCTCACTGTGGTTGTAATCGGAGTACAATTAAGGTTTTTGACACATACCCATAAGCATACTTGCCAACTGTCCCGATTTTATCGGGATTGTCCCGATTTACAACTCTCAAAATGGCCAAAAATCGGGACGTCCCGATTTTGAGATATTGAAAAAAATACAAGAAAAAGTCGCCAATATTTATGGTCTTGTGGCATATATTTGGGCCAGAATCTCAAAAGAGCTGTTAATAAACACAAGGAAAGTAGCAAGGGGACATGTAGTCAATAAATATTTGTGGTCTTGGAACACATATTTGAGCCAAAATCTTACAAAAGTCGCCACCATTCTTCTTCTATTTTATTGGTGGTTCCCAGCTTCTTACATTGACTTCAACACACTCAACACTTTTTTAAAAATCTTCAATGACACCTTAGAATCAAAAATGGGTCAGGTGACAGGTTCCCTATTAATTTAGGTGCACCAACTGCCGACTGTAATGCCACTGTAAAGGGATGGAGTCAATGTGCTTGCACCAAGAGAAATAATGGTGTGAGTTGGATAATATAGGTAAATGAGGAGGGGGTGGATGATACCCCCTCAAAAAAAAATAGTAGGAATGCTAAAATTGA
Source organism: Ophiothrix spiculata (assembly GCA_000969725.1). Classification (NCBI taxonomy): domain Eukaryota; kingdom Metazoa; phylum Echinodermata; class Ophiuroidea; order Amphilepidida; family Ophiotrichidae; genus Ophiothrix; species Ophiothrix spiculata. The sequence goes on from JXSR01S004786.1 coordinate 62,958, forward strand.
TTAAATTATTTAAATTTTATAACTCATCATATATAATGAAATCGGCCAACTGTGACCTACCGTAGGGTCAGTAGGTCAATTTTAAAATGTTCATTCCAATACAAATGTATAGTAATATTGGATACAAAAAGTCATGTATCTCATAAACGGAACAAGTTTTTCATTTTAATCAAAAATTCAAGTTATTGTGTTTTTTCTCCTTTACAACCAAATCAACTTTTAAAAAGGGACCCCAGGAGTAGAGTGAACCCTAGCTGGTCCCCATGAGCAGGACTTGGGCCCTTACAGGGGGTCATAATGTCAAACACTTTGTTTATTTTGGACACACTTATACCCCTGAGTACAGCATTTTGCTGTTAGTTAACCTATTGAAATGGTCTCACCTGTGGTGTTGGATGTGCAGAAGTCCTCTTACTAGTGAGTAGGGCTTTACCCCTCAACCCCCACCAGGGACCAATCAGTGCCCTTAAGGGGCCCCTGAACCAGGCTGCCATGCCCTCATCTACTTGAGTTGCAATAATAAATTACCAACTTCAGGAAGTATATACATGCTCACTTTCCTTACAATACATGGCTATGGGTTTTTTCAACCTTTAATACATCAGTTGAAAGTATGAAAATAATGTTTGCTTGGCTTTTAATTTGTTGAAATCTCTACAACTTCAAAGCGCCCCCTTGAACCCCAGCTAGGGCCCCAGCCCCCAGGACCTCCGGCGAACGCGTCGCGCGTCGCGCTACTAAATTTTGTCCTGATTTTAGGTTTCTCAATGTTGGCAGGTATGCATAAGGAGATGAATGTTCATAACATTATTTTATCACATTTTTCCCTAAGTGTACTCCTAATAAACACACAAGGATCATCCAAAGATACCTATTTTTCGCTATTGGGTATGGCTGCCGCGTTAAATGTTATCCTACCGTATACATGGTATACCGTAAATTAGCATCAGTAGCTCAATATCTTATTTGAATTTTTTTTAGATGAAAAAAAAAGGAGAATTGTATCATAGAGAGTGGCAAGTCAATGAAAATGATGGGATCTAATTGAAATAAAAAGAAAAGAAAAAAAGAAAAAAACTGAAAATTTGAGGAAGTAAGAGGAAAAAGAACCCGTGATGCGTGAATGGGAAGCCAGAATTCTTCCACTAAGCCACGCAACTGTCGGATACACTAATGGTGATTCTAACAAATCTGTATTGCGCAAGACGAAATAATACACAAAATTATCAGGAATTAGAAATCAAATTTGGGGGAAATTCTGTTAATTACTGTTATATTTAAGTAAATGATACTATTTTACAAAACATTTGGGCTATTTAGGAAGAGTTTGAAGAAAAAAATTAGAAAAAATGGGTTTGCCAATCGGGCGCAGAGGTTCATGGACCGACGTGGATCTCTTTACTTCTGTGGCCCCATCTTACAACAGCGATCTCATCACTAAATACAATCCTGGGAGAGTGATGCGCTCCACTGCTACAAATCGTCCTGATGTCCTGCCTGTTGGAAATACCAATTACTACACAGACAGAACTTTTTCAATTGCTGCCCCAATGGTCTGGAACAATTTACCCTCTCGTCTTCGAACAATGTCATTTTTAACCAGTTCAAAAAGCAGCTAAAGACTCATATATTTAGATCTGCATATAGTGATTTTTTAAAATAATGTTCATATTGTTTTTATTGCATTCTGGCATATGAGATGTGCACAACTTTATTTAGTTTTGCTCGTCCGTTATTTCTTTTGTGTCTGTTGTGCACTTCTTTTGTCATTTTGCTAACTTGTTCCTTTGTATATAATGTTTCTTTTGTAAATTGTTATTGTAAAGCGCTTTGAGAACTTGTTTTAGGGAACTTTATAAGTATATTATTAATATTATAATTCTTTCTCTTTTGTGTATTGTAGGGATGCAAGTAGCATACCCAACTCTCCACAGGCTAGCAAACCGTCGCCCTCGGCTGCATCGGGCGGACCACGGCAACAAAAACCAACTCAAGCCAGTAAGAAGAAGCAAAACAAGAAGAAAAAGAGATAGATAGATAGATTGATACAAATGTATGTGGTATATCAGGCTTATGCGCATGACAGGCAAACTTAGGTTTTGTGATAATTTATATCAACTCTTCTTTTTGCAATGATGTTTGTTTCACATCAAATTAAGGTCTAGATATATATACTTTGTCATTTTTGTAGTCATTTTCATTCAGAATTTTTCTCATGGTGATTGGTTTTTAAGAATGGAGTAAGAATGGAGTAAACTGTTAATTCTGAAGGAGAATAGTCATTCTAAATTTTCACATTATCATGAATGTATGAAATGGAGACCCATTTTTCACCCCATTGCACATTTTCAAGTACTTACTGATGGGTAGTATAATGTTTGATATTGATTCTACGGCCTAGATCTATTCATGGTAAGCTAATCTCTTCTTGCAATGATGGTTATGATTTACACAATGGTGAAATTGTACATGGGAAAATGTTCATTCAGAATGAAAGTTTACGCCATTCTTAAAAACCAATCACCATGAGAAAAATTCTGAATGAACATGTTACAAACTACAAAAATGACGAAGTATATCTACCGCTTTACTGTACCATTCTTATAACCAAAGATGTGGAGTTTGGATCTTTGAATTTATTAATTGCTTAAAATGAGAAAAACAAAAAAGGGAAAGAAGATTATTTATGATTTAAAGAAATATATTGGAAAGGAAAAAATGACTGAATCCACTCATAATCAACCACTGGTCATCTGGCAAGCATTTGAATTTAATAGTTACCCTCCTTCCTAAAGTTTAAGATGCAGTGGAACCTCGTTAACACAAAAACCCTGATAACACAAAATGGTTGTTTGGTCCCAAGTGTGAATTTTCTATGTGAATTCAGTTGGATAACACTAAGTAAAATTGTTGTCCCGGTTGATTTTGTGTTAACGAGGTTCCACTGTATATGATCGCACTTTATGACAGAATCATAACAAAAGTATTTCAACAATTTGGAACTTTGACACACTTGTATGAAACATGTCAATGGCAAGGTGATGTTCATTAATTAGGCTTGCCGTCCAAAGACATTCGCTCACAATATTCGCTCTGACATATTCTCTAAAATGGAGAGAAATATTGCTTACAATGCTTGAATATTAATTGGTTGCATTGATGTTAGCATTAACTGCATTGAAATTGGATCCAGAGGATTGGTAACAGCTGACAATGTGAACAGACTTGGTGAATCCTACAAATTCATGGTTGGCAAATCCCGCACCATCAAACAGTTCTCCAGAGAGCTAAGCAAAATTGCCATCATTTGCAGTTATTCTATATGGAATGCTCGTAACGAACCTAATTGGGATTCTGCACCATGTATGAAGATTTAACCATGCCACAACTGGCAGCTGTTGCCACTCCTGCTTCCTGGATACTGGATTGTTTGTAATTTTGTGCTTGTATTTTTGAATTTTTTGTTTCCCCTGCCTGTCTTCTGTACTCTTTTTAGAGTAGAGGTGCCTGCCTGCCCTGGGTTATATTTGCTTTCTTTGTTATTCTCATGTGCTTTTTTGATAATAAAGAATGATTGAATAATAATAGATGGTTTAACCAATATTTAAGCATTGTAAGTGTTGCTACCTCTCCATTTGACTAAATAAGTTGGAGTGAATATCTTTAGACGTCAAGCTTTAGAAGCCCAATATTTTAAATACATCTAAACTACAACTTTGTAAAAAGCTTAATATTTCATCATTCGCTTTTCAAATAAGTCTTATACCCGTTCACACCATGCGAAAAGTCGTCATCGATTTAAATTAGGTTGTCATTGATTTTGTGGATTAGTATAAAACTGGAGCGTTCACACATGTAGCAATTTGATCTCTTTCAACAAAAATCGCTTTGACTTGGCGACAAAGGAAGTAGTCATCCAGAGATCAAATCTTAAAACCAAAATTGATGACGATATCGGTTCACACTAGTGAAAATTGCAAATGGATTACGGCAAAAGCGATTTCGTTTGAAACTAAGTTGATAAGTCATCTTTTGAATTGAAATCGACTTAATACGACCCAAACATGTTCACACTAGTCATTGAACTGAAATCGATGACGACCTAAACAAAATTGATGACGACTTTTCACATAGTGTGAACGGGGTATTAATCTTGTGCAGTTTTGCCTGGTTTGATGTACCACATCATATAGTTAAGTATTATCTCTCCTATATGTTACTTTCAAACTGAACTTTTTTCCAATCATGACCATGCAATTGAATTTCCTTCTTAGAAAACAGAATCTTGTTGAATTTGTGAGATTTTCTGTCGGAAATTGTCCAGTTGTTAAATTTTAGCAATTTTCATTTTAATAAACTGTTTCTATTTCCAAAGACATCACACTTCAAGTCGTCATGTGAATGCAAGAAAGTCGTATCTGCAATAGATGACATTTGTCATAAATTTGGATTGCACACTGTCTAATCTCCAATCTTTGGTCAGAGGTTCTTGAAATGATTCTTCAGAACCATTTCAAGAACCACTGACATAAGACCAGGAATTTTTTTGGGAGTTTTGACATTCTTATGATAAAGTATAAAATAAAAATAACTTAGGCTAGCCATTGCAGATACAACTTTCTTGCACTCACATGACCAAGTGGCTCTATATCAACTTCTGAATATCAAATTATGCATCATGTATCAATTTTAACAGCTGAAGATGTGGTATTTTTTATTTATAAATGATAAAAATATCATAACAGATCATAATCATGGCAAATCTTGCACCAATAGGATTCTCATCTACAAGAAGCAAGCTATTACCCGATATGATGCAACAGATCTTGTCAGAAACAAAAAATGTGACCTGTTATATCAATTGGTACCTTAAGGTCGGCGGCATAGTATATTATGTTATGCTAAACACATACAGATTTCATTTTAGTAAAATATATTTTATCCTCTCTCATATGATACCAAATTTACTAATGTATGACATAAAATAAAACACCGCTTTATTAGGTTATCCAATATATATACTGTAAAACAAGAAACATTTGTTAGCAATTTAATTTCGCTAATACCCCAAAATCGCAAAATTAATTTGACGCTAATATTAATAATGTACAATGATTTCAATGGCATGCAATAAGTGAAATTAAAATGCCGCCTATAAACCCCAGATTCTATGTAGTTTTCTTCATTGTGATTCAATTTCTGTGCATTAGATGCTAGCATTGAAAGCTAGCGTCGACACTATTCTAGTGTCAATAAAATGCAGTTAAGCCTATAGATTTAAAGGGGAGATACCAGGCTTTGTATACCAGCCCATGTAATGGCGTCGTCAGCCATGGAGCTCAAGTTCGGGGTATTCGGGTCCACTCGGTTCCCACCAAATCAACCCCAAGTGCCGAGACTTGGTTACGCGTAGAGACAACCTGCGCAAAAATTACTTAACGCGAATGATACACCCACCACCCTGCACGCAAAGCGTATGTGCGTGTTCAATATTCGCGCATGTCAAAGTGCGATGCATCATTGGCAAGCTATCAGCAAAAACCCAAATACCCCTAATTTTGTCTCCATGCTGGAATAAAAATGGCGGCGTGCCTTGTATCTCCCCTGTAAATCCATGGTTAAGCCTTAATTTTTTCAAGAGTTCCAAAATCTGACAAGAGGTATGTTTCGATGTGACTGGTCACATAAACAGTCGGGTATTTCCAGTAAATCTATTTAGAATTTGTTTAAAGCACAGCATTGGTCTGCTCTGGCAAAATGAGAGGAAAGTCGCAAATCCAAATTTTGAAAAAATGGGGTTAAAAAGTCAAATTTAGTTTTTTGACATAAACGCCTTCATGCATAAGTGTTAACCTATACCTAAAGTTTTGAAGGTCACATTTTCTGGGAAGTGCACGGTTAATTGATTGCATGTTGCTTTTAAACACTATAGTAATCGGCATCATTGATTACAATATATTCAGTGGACTGCTTTGGATTGCGATCTTGAAATGAAGATTAAGAAAGAAAGTGGGACATATTATATATCATTCAAAAGCTGAGATTATAGAGAGTTAAAATATGTCATAAACTCAATTTTGGAATTTGCGACTTTTCTCTCATTTTCTCAGAGCACCCCTCATATCATTGTTAAATATTATGGAATCAACAATTGTTTTTGTCAAATTCTGGCATTCTTTATTTCAACTTCATAATATTTATGATTCATGTTATATCAACGTAATTATTTTTCTAAAATAAAACTTCCAAGTATGATAATAGAAATCAAATGGAACATTATGATATAATGAATTAAAAGGTAATTGAATATGTATGGGAAAAAGTAGTTATATTGATGATTTAAGAATTGTTTTTGTCTGTCAATAAGGACATGTCAATAATATTACAGTGAAACCTCGTTAACACAAAATCTGTTAACACAAAGACCCTGATAACTCGAAATGTTTGTTGGGTCCCAAGTAAGGTTTCTGTCGACATAAAGCATATGTCGACATGAAATCTCATTTGTCAACAAAACTGGGCAAGTAAAATTTTATATAAACTCATTTACAACCGTTTTACAAGTTTTTACCTTGGTTCACAACAAAAATGTTACAAAATATCAATTTTATATCATTCATATTGTCGTACGCAGAAAGAACTAGTACATTACTATGTAAGTCTACGTCTAAAACGGGTCATTGTTGCTTATTCAAACAATTTCGTTTTTCCCACAAAAACCAAAATTTGACAAAAAATTATTGCCACATGTCGACATGAATAAACAGTCTCGACAGAAACACAAAATCCTGATTACCCAAACCTCTTTGACCCCAATAATTTTGTGTTAACGAGGTTCCACTGTATTGTCCTAAGTGCAAAGCATGTTACGCTGTAAATTACACAGCATATATGTGATGGCTCACCTTGAAAAGGGGGACTTTGCGACAGAGCACTTTTCAAGAAACAGGTGAAAAAAGGCAGCAAAAAATAAATAAAAAAAAAAAAATTCCAGCAGATTTTACTGTTGTAAAATTTGACCACCTTGATCAATTTCAACAAGAAAATGCTATAACAGATGAAATGATACACTCAAATTTGATATCATCTGCAAAGTTCCCCCTTTCGGGTGAGCCATCACAATTAGACAATAATAAGTGTGCGAATTCTGAGGTTCACATTCCGCCTTCAGTCTCAAGTGATGCAACCTCAATATAACCAGTGCTATATTTTCCGTACTGCATGAACAAATAGGGGATGTAATATCGTGGTAGTGTTGAATCAGCCCGTTCAAGTCCATCTTTTGATGTTGGTTATGATGTCACCAAATGACCCCAGCTTTTTCCTTGGCTGATAGATATAGGCAGGGGAACCTGAGAAGTAAAAAAAGAAAGCCCAAAATAATTTCAAGCAATAATACAAGTAAATGTAGCCTTGATTCAAGGCTGACAGGTCTGGGGATGGTAAAATATGGAATTTTTCTTTATTCTTCTTTCATATTTTTAAAACTACAAAAAAGAACTTGTCAAGCAACACTTTAAAACACTGGATTTATATTTATACTAGTCCAGTGAAGTACAGCTAAATATATCTCAAACATTCATGACCAAACACATCTGGAAACATGGCAAACCTCCCTTGCATGCCATAGTTATATTGGGTTTAAAAAACTACCTGATATGATTCCTTTTTCTATGATAATTCAAATTCCTTGTTATTCCAATTATGAAAAATTATAGGGAGGATAAGATAAAATTTAGAAGAGTCAGGAAGTAAAATAAAACAGGATGTTTAATAATGGTTAATCTTGAATGGTATCAGGGTAATTTTAAACACAATCTGGTATCAAATTATGGCTTGAATATAGGATGAAAACTGCTGGTCATTTTAAAAGTAGATACAATATAGTACATTTGAAAGCAAACTTACATAATAGAAAAGAGATAGAAGAAGAAAGAAAATAGTTTACCGTCTCAGGCCAAGTCAGCCTCGGAGTCGAGGCTAAAGAAAATGAGGCTTTTATTACGAGACACTAGGAAAGTAGATCTGCTCAGAGACTGATAAGGTCAATTAATACTTTTTTTCATTGATCAACTTGGCACAAAAATGAAAGAAACATTCTGAACATTAAAACATTTTATTTCAATCATTATGGTAGAATATAGCTTCTCAAGTATTACCAAGGTATTTTTCTGAGGGAGCCAAATACCAAGGTCCAAAACAATTACCGACAAATTCACTCAATGACCGAAAAATACATCCAATGGTGCAAAGTTATTATTGTCATTAATAACCGCTCTTTCGACATTTTTAATTTGTTTTTATGTGTAATTTTATCAAGGAAAATCAAATGGTTTGACACCAATCTTTATTGACAAACTCTCTCTTTAAAATGCTACTGTTGGTTAGTTTATATAGAAAGAGAAGTCAGCGAGATGGCCAGAAACAGATCAAAACCCACACGAGTTTCAAATATCACAAGTTCAAGCTTATAGCCTGGATGGGTTCGTCTGTTGTAGCACGGCAGGTCAGCCAATTGCAACTACGCTCTCTAACCCCCTGGCCACATAAGCCGAAACTCCGGTATGACATCGGTATTACACCGATGAATGATTGCGGTGCCCGGTCAGACACTGGTGGTTATGTGACCATAACTGAAGACATCGTATGCAAGCTGCAAGGTTTTAACTCGGAATTAAATTCTTGTGGCATGCTTCCGGCATCTCTACGGCTAACGGACCGACACCGGCCGGTGTCCGATCGGAGTCTGCTAAATTGACGCCGTTAACACATCGTAACCTCGCTGCAAGGTTATGTGACCAGGGAGTAAATGTGATGCTATTACAGAAACTACACTTTATGAGCACAATGCATGGAGAAGTGATTGCTTTTGTTAACCCTGAGAGTGCTATACATATTTGTAACTTTGTTGTAATAACATCAACATTTTCAAGCTTGTTATACAGACAATAATAACTGTGCACCATCTTTTTTCAGGTCGTGTGAATTCTGAGGTGATTATTTTGGACCGAGGTATTTTTCTGAGGGAGCCAAATACCAAGGTCCAAAACAATTAGTATTACCGACGAATTCCCACAATGACCGAAAAATAGATGGTGCAAAGTTATTATTGTCATTAATAACCCCTCTTTCGACATTTTCAATGCCTTTTATGTGTACTTTTATGAAGAAATACTTTATTAAACTTATTTCTTGCCTCAAGTTTTAATTATCCCTACAAGAGAATTTCGATCAGTCCAGGCGTAATTTAATAAACAAGTATGTGTGTGGTGCATACGCGCGCTTGATTGGCATTTTATGAGAAAATGCATTCAGCGATAATGACATCACAGACCTGGGTCATTATAATAAGTCACTGATAATGACCGCTCAGTTGTTTGCATAAATACATTTTTCTTACCTTCAAAGACATTTTTTCTCCACATAATGTTCTAGTGGCTTCCATCACATTCTTCAGAATATCTGTTTGAGTAAAAAAAAAAAAGATTTTAATGATAATCTATTCTTTTAGCACCATAGGGCCCAAAATAAGGCAAAAAAATTGTTGTGTTGCCCTCAGCGACCGACC
>JXSR01S004787.1:10615-20789 GCA_000969725.1 Ophiothrix spiculata
TTGTTGTTGTTGTTGTTTAGCATTGAATGGTTGTGTGAGTCCCTGTGCGAGAACCGTTGTTATTTATATAGGCCGTGGCTTTCCACTAACATTTTTATTTGATTGACACATGATCATGATGATTGATGAATGTTCTTGCTAATATTTTCACCACAAAAGCCAGAAATAGAATCGCTTTAGCTTCAAATCACATACATAACCAAATTAGGAATAGACAAATTATAAGAGGCGACATATGAGCGTTTTTCCCCGGGGGCACTCAAGTATAATACTGCAGGAATAGCGCGCGTGACCAAGAAAACGTTGAATTGGGGTTGTTTTTTAGGACAGAAGGGTGAATCAGTTTACACCGTTAAGGGTATCAAAAGCAGCAATTTTAGCTCATTTTCAAGAAATAGGGTACTTTTTCAAACCCTAGTCCTAGTGTTCGAACGGGTAAAGGTATATTATTCCCGATTTAGAGTGTGAATGGGTGAAAAGGCCCGGGAAAAGGGTATATTTTGGTTTAAGAAAACAATCACATTTTATGGGGTGTTTTGAAAAACTGTAGTCACGCTGTATGCCAGCAACATTATACAGTATATCATTTTCAAAATTGAATAAAAATGTAAACTAACAAAGGTAGAGTTAAAGAAAATTAATGTAAAGTGTTTTGAAGTATTAGAAATATGAAATTGAAAGACTAATCTGACATGTGTTAATAAACTATGGTTTACAAAAACAATATTACAACAATATTACAGCAATTACGGCAAAACAACGGAAATGTAAAGGAATCTAAATGTAAAGATAAATGGCAACAGCTAAAACCTATCTAAGCTTGAAAAAGAAAAAAAAATAGCTTTGGTGTCAAATTCATGCAAACTATCATTAGGCCTATCAATCATGGTCTATGATACTATCACGCGGGTTTGAATGGTTTTATCCAATTACAGTCACAGGGCAGTTGTTACTGATTCATAGTAGTGTGCGGGTATTCCGTTAATTGAGTTCCTAATTAGTTTTGTCTTTATGGTCAATTAAAAATAGCCCATGTCGGTCATTCAACGAGTGAGTCCAATCAAGTCACAATGTGATGAGTAAGTAAAAGCTGACTTGGACAAAGCGTTCAGTTACTCAGAGGATCATCTACAGGATTATCTTTGTTTTATGTTTCTTTAACTTCAAAGTGATTTTTATCGTGAGTTATTATCACCACGGATGAGATATTTTAAATATATCGTAATGATACGGAATAACACGAACCAGACACCAGATGTAAAATATCACAAAGAAAAAGTATAGCCTAAGTGACATTTGATACAAATTGCAAAACGGCAGTGACATTTATAAGTATCATTATTTGCAGAAAAGCTTCTTTCTTCTCTACACATCGTGTTGGATCAAATTTATCTTCATTATTGTTATTTCATATACATATATAAATCATTTGACAATACAATGGACACTGTTTTTGTCACTACATGTTAACCCAGAATTGCAAAATTATTTGAGAAAAAAAGACACATATCAAGCCTGCGTTTTTGTGGGAATTTAAACTTGAGTCTCTGATGCTGATTTTTCACCATTTTTAAGACTGCTACCAGGAACTTCACCATGGAACTTATTGTTGCTAAACTCCTTGCATCTTTGTGTGTATTTACTTCAGCACTAATAAGTATTGTCGTACCAACGAAACTTTTAAGTACATACTTCCAACATACAAAATTTGGCAAAATCATCCATCGATTGAATTGTTTTTCCGGAGGAGTCTTCTTGGCAACCTGTTTATTAGATCTTCTACCCGAAAGCAAAGAGGCTTTTACCACTGGTTTAAGTGAAATGCCTGGTTTGATGTCCGTCTTGGAAGATTTTCCGATACCGGAATTTTTTGTGATAATCGGAGTCCTGCTCATCCTAATTATTGAGGAATGTACTTTATTTTGTAGAAATAAGAAGGAAACAGCACCATTGGAGGTTAACATTCCAGATCAGTTCGAACCAGATTCAGATCTGTTCATTCTAGAAGAGGAATCTACTCCAGATACTGTTGACAAAGTGATAACGGAATCAACATTGAGATCTTTCGCGCTTGTTCTTGCCATTTCGATTCATTCAGTCTTTGATGGTCTTGCTATAGGATTACAGCAATCCTCAACTCTAGTCCTCCGAATTGCTACAGCTATCGGAATTCACAAAACAATTTTTGCATTCAGTCTTGGTGTCCAATTCGCCCGATCTGGCAACAATGATATATCATCAATAATCAGATATGTGGCATGTTTTACATTGGCTTCACCCATCGGTATATGGCTCGGGATACTTTTCGACGTAGTAGCCGCAGATATATCAGGACAGGGCTTGATCTCAAGTCTGTTGCAAGCAATCGCTACAGGGACCTTGATATTTGTAACGTTTTTCGAAATTCTACCAAAAGAATTTGACCATAAAAAGGATCAACTTGCGAAAATATTATGTTTAGTGTTTGGAGTGATGGTGGTTGCTGCTACTATATTTCTAGTGTCGGAGTAGGACAATGTGTTTTAATATCTACTTTCATAAAGTTTTGTCCTTAATACATCCCTTCAAAATGAATTCTTACCATCGACAATGATCATGTGTATATATTTCTAGTGTCAGAGTAGGCCAATGTGTATTTGATATCTACTTTCATAAAGTTTTGTACTCGATACATCCCTTCCAAATGAATTCTTACCATCGACAATGATCATGTGTATATATTTACTAGACTATTGGAAATAACCAAAAATCTTACTGTAGCACACTGAAAATTGTGTTTCATCACTTGACAAATAATAAGTTGTCATGAAAATGGTCTAGTATGACAAACTATAATTTGTCGTGGAATTCGTCATACTAGTATTGAACGATGAATTATAATTAGTCATGAAAAACGGTCTAGTATGACGACTTTCTCATGACAATTAGTCATTAGTTTTTCAGAGGTTTTGTTTTCGGTGGACTAATTCCATTTAAGTATGGCTCAATCCATGTGAAATCAACTAGACGAAACACTCAGGTTCTGCTTGCAGGTTTTGCAATGGCTGTCTGGTCTAGTCAATCCAGATGGACCTCGCAAGCGAACGCGAAGCGTGCGCCTACGTCGCTCGCTTGTGGGGTCCAACTGATCTAGATGGACTAGTCTGGTCAGAATCTGATGATGAAGTATGATGAGTAAGCTTAAGTATGAATACGGGAATTCTGAGTCCAGTAGTGTTTTTCTGTCCGACTCCGAATCCAATGCGGTCTGGTCGGAATGTGATGATAAGCTATAGCACAAACCTAACCTGGAATTAAAGAGTTGTTCTATCCGAATCGAAAGAGGTGTTGTCGCTAATTGTCCTCCTGTGCAATCGACTCGAGAATAAAACGCCACGCCCCTTCTTGAAGGTCCGAAAACCGTTATATACGATATAATTCGTCATGCAAATTCGTCAGCTCTCAGGTATGGTTAGTCGTGCTCAAAGAAGTTTGTCAACATAGTTTGTCATGCGTACATTAATTCGTCTTGACCTTAGCTCATGACGATATGCATTTGTCAATTAACGAAAAGTGCCTTTGTCAATCGTTCAAACTCGTCCTCCACAGATTGTAATTCGTACAGTTATTAAATTAATTTGTCCTGCATTTGTTTTCGTTTGTCATGCGCCCGCAAATATCGTCAAGCGACGAATAAGGGGAAATTCACTTGCATGACTAATTTATAACCCCTGTTTGACGACTTTTCCACCACGTTTGACGAAATAATGTTTTCAGTGCAGGACAAAGGTTTGTCTTTCACTTTGACCTCGGCGAGGGAAGGAATTTTCTTTTAGTAATAGCAGTAATTCTTATTACACTTTTATTATATAATATTTTCTGGTGTTGTTGATGTGCTAGATATGGATGTGAATCGAGAACAAAGGGAAAATTGGATAAAGCAAACGTGTAGACCTCATTTTCAGTAATTTCATTAAATTGGACCGTGAGAAGACTGCAAGACGCAGAGTAATTCTTGAAGTGTGTTCATAAACAAAGGTTTAGAACACATGACACATGTTCTAAACCAAGGACACGTCGCAAGTGTTCATAAAGTGTTACATAGCGTCCAAATTGATTAAAAGTTAGTCCCATCGTATTCTATTTGTAAATAATGTTGTGATGTTGACTGTTTCTGGCAGTTTTTTTTAAGGAGATATAATTTCATCAAGTGGTAGTTATGAGCATGCAAAAATATTTATACACCAACACATGGTGTATAAATTTGTCAACACACGCCAGTGTTCTGGCATTTTTGCAGTGTATAAATAAACCAGTCTCAAGACATTCATCAATGCGTAATTTTCTTAAAAGCTGCAGATCACAATGTAGGCCACAACATATCTTTTTAAAAGATTGATATTGTTTTAATTCATTAATATGGCAATGCATCCGAGGACATTTTTGCGTTCAAATTCAATGTATGAAATGTGTCACGGTAAAATGAGTATGACTCTTTTTTTGTAAATGGGGGCCAACTCATCCAACTGGGTGGGACAACTTACCCCGCATGCGGGGTAAGTTGGCCCTTTTGACAACATTTTGTTTTTCTTAATTAATTAAATACATAATTATATATATCTATCTTGTGTAAACAGGAAAATGTTTTAGACCTTATCATGCCCGATTCAGGGGCCAACTTACCCCATCTAGCTCTGACTGAACATAAGGCCTAATTACGTACTGAGATCTAAAATGGGAAACTTGAAGGCACAGAATTTCTCAAAAGTAGGTCCAAACTCATGCACAATAATTGAGAACTTCAATTTGCCATAATCTTCCATATGTTACCTTTTACAGGATTATCTTACATAATCGGTTGTAATATGATCATGATGATTAGTCAGTGTTTGCTATATGCCACACATATTTAAAAGAAGCGTACGGCGCCTGGATTCCCCATGCAGTACCACAACGTGATTTGAGAGTTCCGACGGGTATCAGCGAAAGCATCTAGCACAGCTTAACATAATCCTGTACATTGGAGGTTTGATGTAACTTATTGTTGACAAGTTGCTTAAACCAAGAAATCCTTCTGCAGACCTTGTCAAACACGACAAGAATCCAACAACATGAACAACATAATAAGAAACAGAAACAAGATCTTGCAAGAAAACAGGAAAATATCCTAAACGAAAACCCATCCAAACGACGTCTTAACACTTAAGTGGTCAAGGAAGGGGGGTCCATATGGACCCCAACATTTGGTTTTTGCGCGTAAGTAAGTAATTTTTCATCGCCCTTCTTTGTATTTGTCTAACTTTACCATATGCTTCAAATCGACCCACCCCTTCCCATGCTAATTAGCATTAATAAGCATTTTCGAGGCGGCGTAGTGCTCTTCAAATTTGTTTTAATTTTGTCCATAAAATAGTAACCGAACAACTTTTTTCAAATTTTATTTCAGGAATGCATTTGTACTTACTACAAATATGAGCCAAATTTTATTGTAAAATTCCAGTGGGAAGTAAGTTTTCAAATTTTTGTTGGGAAAATTTTGACGCGACATGACAAATTGTTTTTGGCCGCCATTTTGAAACGGTTCGTCCGATTTTCATTTTTTTTCTTTGTTTTAGTTCTTTTGAAGTACTTTACCTGGGACCAGGGTTTCAACGTAAAATTCTTTCGCAAAAGCACTCTTTCGGTGTTGGGTCCATATGGGAGCCAAAGAACATCTCAATTTAGTGGCCCATCAATAAGACTGTATTCAGTGATCAGACAAAATTTGAAATATTCTACCAAGATGGACCAACAGCTTTCGGGGTTTAGCGCGCTCGCGCAAAAGCACCAACATTCGCGGTTTGGGGTACACTGCGCTCCTTTAATATCTGTCGAAAATTTTCACGATTTTTCCCTAAACTCTCTTTTTCAATGTTAGTTTACTAATAAATAAACAAGAACTAATCATAAATCATTATTAATTAAACGTCAGCTAAAACAGATGACTCAAAAACTGTATGTGTCATTTTTCAAGAGAAATATGGTTATATACTAATGAATTTAAGGGTAAAGGGAATCCATCTGCTCAGGAAAATGTGAATCCTAATTATCTTTTAATCATGAAAAGATAAATAGTTTCCACTGCCTTTGTGGGGACTCGAACCATGGATTATGGCAGGGGTTAGTCATGCATTACGAAGCGAGGTATCTACCGCTGAGCTATCAAGGCGGCGTTGAGATCGTGAACTAAAACATAAATATTAGAATGCCGTATTTTTCTTTTGTTTACATAAATATTGCAAATTTTTGCCTCATTTGAATGCTCAATTTGTAAGTAAATTATGCGAATACGTATATTAGACAAAATGTAGATACTTAAAACAGACAATTCACAGCTCAAACAGGGCGAACTCAGAGTCGTAATTCACGTCCGGATTTTCGGGCAAAACAACGCGGATTTGTTACATTATCATTCAAAATCAACTCAGCATATTTATACAATATTGTTTGTTATTCAATTAGAAGTATCAAGCCTACAATCTGTCAAAATTTGAAACCAGTCGAATTGTTCGAACATCGTGAAATTATGAGGTTTCGGCGAAAAGGGGTCAACTTTTTTTTGGCCTAAACTAGAGACTCTATTCAATATAGTATGTACGCTTAAATTGTGATATTCTGATAGGTGTAAGTAGGTAAAAACTTGCAGTAAACATGACATTCAGCCGAGCGAGACGTTTTTAGGGACTGTAGCCTTAAGTAACAACTTATGGGTGTTTTACATGCAGATGGAAAATTCGACCTGATCACATAGGAAGACAGACTCAATCAACACCAATACAGGTTCATTAGGTCTTGATAATTTCATTAGCTAGAGACATCTTCAGAAACCATAAGTGATATTGCTCACCTCCGCACTCTTTATACTTCCCTGGAAGATCCGGGTGTTGAGTTCTTGCCTTGTCTGGCAAGATCTTCAGATATGAACCCTATTGAGAACACCTTGTGTATAGGTGACAGGGTGGGTGAGCGGCATGTTATAATAACCCACCGCGACGTATAGGAGTTTGGTTGGGCTGTGTTTTGTGCTTTTGCTGAGATACCCTTCGGCGGCACTCTCCAATCACAAACTGTAAGCATGCCAATGAGAATCCTGACGCTGTACGCTTCTCGTTGAGGACAGGGGAAACATTGATTGACAAGTAATTGTGTGAATCAACTCTGAAAAATATCACTTCTCCGGGTAACGTAGGCTATAGCTCTTAAATAGATCCCAGTTATTTGTTACCATCAAACTATGGTCAGTCAGAGTGAATTGGTAGCGCCACAGCCTCGCTGCTTGGTCAGTGAATTGGTAAGTTGGTTTGATCACTGGATTTTATTTGGTCACTGATATTACTAGACAGAGAAAAGGTCCGTTAGTGATGGGGTTGGTTTAGAGAGATCTGAGCAAGATAAATGAAAGAAAATACTAATTTCCTACAATGTTTACACCATATTATTTCGCACGACTTTGGACCTAAATTTTCAGAGTTGCTTGATCCCTATAGTTTCCCTTCAGTGATCTTATTTGTGCCTTTGGTTTGAAGTTTATAGCATGTTTATAAACACTAAAAAAGTACACGTCCATAAAATCGGTACATACTGAGACACCCTATCCACTCGTCCTATAAATTTTGACAAACCCTTTAAGTTTTGAAGTTTGAAATCATGTCACCATGATTTGAAAACCCCTAAAATAAGTTAAGGGTCAACCTTATTGGATCTACCAAAATTACCATTTCACTTCCTACAAATGTCTACAGTCTAATTTTATCAACCCGAAAAAAAACAACTTGGCTACGGGCCTGACTCAAAGGCGATTAAAGCTCTTCCCATAACACACAGCTACATTTTAGTAAACATGTAAATATGACTAACCCAATAATGGAATGAACTTTAAACACTTTTTGGGCCTGACTGAAAGTTAACAGAAGCGGGGTGGTTTGTGGCTGCTGACTAGTATGAAAACAGCTGATTGCCTGATTCGTGTTTCAGCTTAAAAAGATATGACATATTTGAAATGTTGTTTCAACCGTTTGTATAGTAAAGATATCATTTCATTCCACAAGGCATGCTAAGTCCGGGGGATTGCTCGCATACTAAAAATAAAGTGGTACTCATACTCATCACGGCACCTTAAAATTGGATCCTAAACTAAATGATGTAATTTATTGTTGGCAGCAAATTTCTACCCTAAATGGTGTAAGATGATGTACAGGGTGTCCCAGAAAACAACTTACAATCTTTGCGTGTAATTCTCTTGGGTTTAACGGATAGTCAGAAATTATGTAAAGGTTGTATTTTATAGCCCATGAATTGAACTTTCAGATACCGTTTGTTTCATTTCAATCGGTAAAGTAATGATTTCTCAAATATTTAATTAAATGTAAAATGTTCTGGTCCAATTTCACGAGTTTGTTAGTTCCAATTGAATGAAGCTCTATTGAGTATTGTCATTGATCTGCTCACTCAACCGTAAAAATGTTTACTCATGTATTACGTATGTGCTTCCTTTTCTCTGCGCTGAAAAAATGGACAAATTGTAAAAAATAAGACAGATATGATAAATTTTCCAAGGTGACCCATTTTATTTATTTGATAAAACATAACTTTTGTTGTATACTACCGATTGAAATGAAACAAACGGTATCTGAAAGTTCAATTCATGGGCTATAAAATGCAACCTTTACATACTTTCTGATTATCCATTAAATTCAAGGAAATGACACGCAAAGATTGTAAGGTGTTTTTTTTTTCAGGGACAGCCTGTAAATCGCACCCAAAATGGCGTAATGGCTAAAGATTGTAAAAACCCTTTCTTACAAATTAGGTAAACAGTATCAGTGAATTTTCGTTCATCATTCACATTACGTCAATACACCGGTACTATCATGCTTATTTCCTCTTGATTTTAGACGGTGTTTTTTTTAAAGCAAGCACAGCACGATATACTCAGCTAAGCAACATAAGCGGCAAAAATTGGTGTAAAAGGGTCCTATTTTGAACAACAGGCGGCGACTACAGTTTTGAAAAACGGGGTAGTTTTAGCATAATTAACGCCATTCTGTGTAAATATAAGCTACTTCTGCCGCCTTTAAAGTGGTATACACTAAACTGAACAATATTGAGAGCCCGAAACAAGGGCTAGGACAACTGTACATCTCAACACCCTGGACTATTCTATACGATTCATCTATGACTGAATGGACTGACGTTACAGTTCATTTCTGTACTAATGATAACAAAAAGTTAAATGTACTTCAAAGAGTTCAAAGACAATGGTTTAAACCAAAAGGGGTGGGGTTCTCACTGACAACTGCGTGGATACTCTAAAGTGTTGGTGTACATCAGGGTATAGAAAAAAATTCAACCTTTCTGGGAACTTTTCAGGTGCTAAAGAGAATTGTCTGCGAGATTTATGACAAAATGCACGAATTGCTCTAAAAACCCGCTTGTTTTTTACAGCAACGCTTGTTTTTTACAGCAATTTGATATTCACCCCAAAATTTGGCTCATTGATTTATTGGCACCATTCAATATTGTCAGAAAAATGATCTGTCGTCAGAAATTCTTTTAATTTTTATCATTATTTGACTTTATGTTATTATTATTTTTTAATTTACCGATTTTTTTCTGGGACTTCGAACTTTTTTCTGGGAACGGCGCGGCCGCGTTACCGCGGATTTCGAAGGCCTGGTGTACATGTGCATTTTTGTAAGTTTTGGCATATGGACGGGTGATTTATCACACAACTGGGTATATCGATGGGTACGTTAAGCACTCAATTTAGAAATTTACCCTCAAATTGTTTTTGAAAAATGGTTCAAACAGGGTCACATTTTTTTTCAGGGGCGTCGGTAGGTCGGTTTTGGTCGCACCATTTTAACATTAAGAAAAAAAAAGAGGAAAATGAATAAATAAATTGGTTTAATTTTATGCTTTTACAGTCCTAGCATAAAACCCACAAAACGTACACAGATTCGATCCGAATTCGGGCTTAGTTCAATGGTTCCCAATTTTTTGATAACTACCGAATATAGGGGTCACAAGCCGCACCACCATTGCCAGGTGCATCATGCATGTATGCGACTTTTAATTCCTTTCTTTTTCCTTTCTAAGCCCCCCGTTTAGATGTATAAAGATGTTCAAAAATGTAAATTTAATACTTCGGCATTTT
>JXSR01S004788.1:37351-51373 GCA_000969725.1 Ophiothrix spiculata
AATAGTTGATGATGATCCTTCTAAAAAGCTGCAAACTGCTTGTCCAAGGCATAATAATATTCAACGCAATGAAACTTGTATCTGTCAGAAAATTGATATAAAGCTAATTTATATTATCACTATAATATTACTGGGGTCATGTAAATAAAAGAGTTTTAACGCCGTTTCAAATTGTGTTTTATTTCAGCTGACCAAGATATGAATCATGATTTAGCTAGTATGAATCAAACTAATGGCTTCGGAAGAAATTGTTCGACTCCGTATTACAAAGACAATGGAATTATTTCCAAATACTCAGTAGAGGAAAGTGTAAGAGCTTACATCACTCTTTTTACTGATTTTACCGAAAGAAATTGTCATTCCTTTGCAAATGTCACAAACGTTACCAAATTTATGTGATCATGCCCTTAAATTTAAATGTGCTTAAGCATTCTGCAAGGGTTGCTTCATTTGGTAACGATAGTTGGATCAAAACGCTTTTTGCGAAGGTCTCGTAGGTCTGAGATGCATCAATCAAAACAGGAATACAATTAATGCCGAATATCGTCTTTTTTACAAGAAAAATTCATCAAAATATTTGTTTTTATTATATACTTCACATGAAATAACAAAACGGCTCTTGTGATTTCTGTTATGTTAAATCTTTTACTTGATA
This sequence comes from Ophiothrix spiculata, assembly GCA_000969725.1. Classification (NCBI taxonomy): domain Eukaryota; kingdom Metazoa; phylum Echinodermata; class Ophiuroidea; order Amphilepidida; family Ophiotrichidae; genus Ophiothrix; species Ophiothrix spiculata. The sequence continues at coordinate 38,007 of JXSR01S004788.1, forward strand.
GGAGGGGAAAACTACCACAATGACACCAGAAACAACAGAATATTTGACCCAGAATGGTTTGAAAAGTACGAATTTAACTAATGAAAAATCTACCACGGATACCAACCAGCCTACGGTTTCCACTGATAAACAGGTATATATAAGATCAATTGTGTGATAGATGTTTGTTTTTTTCGATTCAGTTAGATATATGCATATATCAGAGCAAATGATAGGCGTTTTAAAAATACATTCTTTTTTAACACGATACACAGTACTTACCTACTTCTACTTCTACGTTTATTCTCATCAAAGCCTGTTCAGCATCTACATGAGCTCTCTGGTCCTAGAGAGATGATATACTTTTGAAGGTATAGTGACTATGCACTCTGGTCCTAGAGTAGATGACGTATTTTGACATACGGTCACGGTACCGGGGAGGATTCCCCTAACATGCCTACTCTAAAGATTTCGAACAGCTGTAGCTTACCCCGTGACGTTCTTTTACATCCGACAGTGTGTCAGGAACACTTCAGATGGGACCGACGACTTTACGTGCCCTCCGAATCAAATCAAATCAAATCAAACAGCTCTAACCGCTCGGCCACGCTCCGCTCTTAAATTCATATGTGTAGATATTACAAAAAGAAACATATTTTAAGACAAAGGATATACATGTATTTCCTATTGTCCACTTCATAAAACACAGTACATTGAAACAACATCACGAGGATATTTATCATATCTATACACAGACTGCAGAACAGATCCAGAACAACTAGTACTTTCCTGACCCAGATCAAAGATCCACATCCTCTAAATGAATATTGAATTCGCAGATCTGAACCTTACGCCCGTGTAAATGCAGTCTTCATGAAAAATGGTTGTGGAGATGATTATAGATCATACCCGAAAAAACAACCCACTCAGGTGGTTATCCATTTCATTTTTGTCTAGTTGTCTTACTATTTAATATTACGTGCTGTAAAGCACTTTCCCTAATCTGCGAGATATTTGCTCTCGTTTTTAATCTTTACAGAGAAAATCCTGTATCGTCATCGAAAGATATTTGTTAACCCACTTCTAACTAATATTATTGCAGTACGAATGACATCATTGTAGATCAAACAAACTATATTGTACAGTGAAAACAAGATTCAAGATTGCAAGGGCCAAATTTTATAAATTTGACCTTCACTCTGTATTTCTGTTGTATTTTTCAAAAACTTCTGCTTGACCCTTACTGTGTGTCCCATAAAGAAATTGAATTTCGCATATTTACAAACCAATAAATCCAGACAGTGTAAAAACAGCGACTACTTCTTATTTGGTTGCAAAAATGAAGACAATTAGTTTTTTTAGAAATTGGTTTTGAAGCTTAAGAAGATTTTTGACACTTTTCCCAGTTTGTAAAGGACGTATAATCCTGAGATAATTTACAGCAGAAGTACGCGATTAAGGATAGTCATCTTTACCCGGGGGAGGGGGGGGGTTTCTTCAAAAAAAATTGTACGGGTATGTGCCTGCCGGACTCCGAAAAACTGACCATCTTTATACCTTTTTTTGGCTCAAAAACCCAACCATCAGTATACCAATTGTAATGGAAAACCACCCAATTTTACTCAAATTGGGTGCTTTTTTTGCAAATTTTCCCATTGGGTGCTTTCATCTGACATGAAAAACACCCCATTGATATACCAAAATCCTGGAAAAATCACCCCAAAAGGCAGGCACGTATACGTATACCTTGTCAATGTAAGTAACCCCCCCCCCCCACCCCGGGCATCTTTACAAACATTTCTGTTTTATTTGGCATGTTCTTAATGATGCTGTCATGCCTTGTAGTCTTGATAAAGGGTATTAGAATGTTAAACTCAGCTCTCTCTGGTACCCTACCGGTATTTCTATTTCATTCACAGCATGTCAACCGTATTAACGAATTTGAAAATCTTGCAAATAGTTTGAAGAATAACATGAACTTCGATAACACTGATATCATTGGTAAGTGAAAGTGTTGTACATACAAGCTATTCATTCAATATTGAATGTAGTTTTGTGTTTGATTTCCATCTGGAATCGACACTTTACAACTCAATACATACCAATACAGGCAAGCCCGTAGCCAGGGGGAGTGCGGTGGGGGCGTCGCACCCCCCCAAATTTGACAATGTACAAAAAAAGGTCCACAAAAAGTCCCTAAATGACCACCAAAAGAACACCTAAAGCACCAAAATAAGTAAAAATAGGTCGTTTTTTAATAAAATACTACACAAAATGTTTGGAAAACTGCTAAAAAACTACTAAATTTAGTTTAGGGTCGACCAAAACGAAAAATTTTCCTCCCAAAGGTCCACTTTTTGAAAATCCGCACCCCCTTGAAAAAATCCTGGCTACGGGCCTGAATACAGGGTCAGTGCGTTTTTCATGCTCTCGATGTCACACTTGTAAACTTGGTGTTCATTGATATGAAACAGAGAAACTGAGAATATGAAGAAAATAATATGTTTTATGGACTTACCAATTTCCATAATTTAATTTGATTAAAAATAAGAAAGCTCTCAAATATTTTGAATAAAATATCTCAATAGGTCAAGAGAAAGAGTATTTAATATGGAATGAGTATTAGTCACATAAATATTATTTATCCAGACTATATAAGGAAAAGTACATAAGAAACATTGAACTCCTGTGCAATCATTTGAATTTGAAGAATTTGCTAGTTTGCTAATAATTAACATGTGAAAGCCGATCGGCACTGATATGGTAAACTATCTAACTTCAGATACATCCTTTTACCTTGTGACAGTTGTATCTCTAAATGTGAACATATTCTTTCATTTAACATTTATGTTTTATAGAACAACCCATTAAAATAATGTATCGTCCCTCAATGATAAGAGTATGAGGACCGCGATGATGTCATTGCGTTGTTGCAATTTGCCAAACCATGGTTTTTCAATTCTTCAATACTAACTCATTTTGCGATAAAAAATTGTATGTCTCTTGTATCTGTATTTGTATTGCCTCTTAGCGGAAGATATGATGATCCAGGATGAAGCCACCATAAACATGAAGCAGGATGATTATACATGTGCTGTGAAATTGAAAACATCAATGCCAGGTATACTGTTATGTTATAGTGTAACGTTAGGAATGTCCGCAATTTCGAAGTCTGTAAATTTACCAAAACCTTTTTTAGTGAAAAGTCATTTTAATAGAGGCATATCAGCAATACTATATAGAAACATGATTAAAGTTTTGTTTTGTTTTCCATCTTTAAATTTATACTTAAAGTGTTATACAGTTTATCATCTGCAGCCTAATGCGTAAATGACTTTTGTTGATGAGAATATTTCTGTTTTTACGGCGATTTTCTAGCAGCCCAATTACCAGAATTTCCGTTTTCCAATGCCCTATCTTAGAAGTACATACAATTTTAGAATACATTTACTGGCATTCTAAATCATGTGAAATTTCTTTTATATTGCACTAAAAGGTCTATTAATTACAGAAACAAAATATTATTTAACTTAAAAGAAAAATTATGAACTCTGGTAATTTTTCTGCCAGAATAATCAGATATAAATTCATCGTTTCTCATTTAGTTGCTGGTCATATCAAAAAAGAGAGCACTTGTCTTAACCTACATATTTCTAATTTGGTTTTGTTCTACTATCTAGTATTCTTATATGAATAGACGGGTATTATGGGTTGAAAGAGCGACATGTATTTGAATAATATTCAACATTTTGAATAGGATACATGCATCTGGAACAAAATTGTTGAAAACTTTCGTTGAAAATAATTAGTGTCGTACCACGCCCTGTTATCATACAGCCCCATGTTCCAATTATGTGACCTGGTCCATTCTGGGAGAATCACGCTGACAGAATGATTTCTGTCAAATAAAGTGCATGGAAATTAAAGATGATACTAAAATCTTTATATTTTATTACACATTTTGACTAATTTTCAAGCTATTTAGAGTTGGTTCTATGGGTAACCCCTGAGGAGCCTAATTGATTATGATTTGGTTCCTGGTAGCTACACCACTTATGACTACCGGGAACCAGCATTGATCCTGGCTTGGTTCCCGGTAGCTATATAGTGGTGTAGAACCTGAGACGTGTAATATATCGGTCGGCAACGTAAGTGTACAGCGTATACCCCGGAGTGTTTAAAAATAGTGTTTTTATGGTTATATCGACAAATGATATATCAAATTATATCCCTTCCAATGTAATTACGTGGTGTGCATGTATCACCATTTTACAATTTGTGATTTGAAGTTTTTCATTTATTATTTTATTATTAGCATTAAATGAATTTATGTTGACTATCATGCAACTAATAAGGAAAATTACTTTTCATAGTGATAACCTAATTTCCCAACCTGTTTTATACACAGTTCGCGCCATCGTAGCTCAATCCAAGACCCTACATGAACAACTTCCAACGACATTTAAAGGGAAGCAGAACCTGCCATCACGCATAGCTTCTCGAGTTGTTAGTATTAATCTCTTTGACCAAATCACTGGAGATGAAATAACTAAATTGGAAAAACCAGTAGACATTTCGTTTGATGCCGTAAAGGTAAATTGAACGCTTGTTTGACGAGCACAATTTCCGATTAGTAATTAGTCATTCTAATGATAATTTTACAGTATAAAAAAGATTTATGACGTGCCTGTTGGGATTTACAAAAAAATATTGTTCTTCCAATCTTACCTTTACGTGATTATATAAATATATATTTTCTGTCCTCTACAGCCATCTATCCCGCCATCAGAAAAATGGGACGTGCTTCCACGATGTTCATCATGGAATAATGAAGAGAAGTAAGATAAATAAATAAATGAATAAATAAATAACTAAATAAATAAATATGACATATTTATAGAGCATGAGGGTCCTCTGTCAGATGGACAGATTTATTTTGCCAGTTTTAGTGCAGGAGGAAAACCTGTGGAAGCAAGTTTGGACTTGCAACAAGTTGGTCCACATACAGCGCCTGGACCGGGGATCGAACCCGTGACACGATCCTAGGCTCATTGGTGCAAGGCAAGAGAAGTACCGCTGCGCCACCTACTTCCCCTAAGATTATTTAGTTTATTTATAAAGAGTTTAAAACCTGTCCCAGCTTCACTCCTTTTTGTCCAATTCACTGAAAAGATATGCGTCATCTGTAAATAGGGTAAAGGGAATTTCATTTTACTAACTCCGAGTTCTTTTGAATTTTGAAAGCACTGATTAGTGTTCCAGTATTAAAAACAACGGACGTTTTCTTGCAATCTTGTTTATTATGCTTTATTTTATAGACAATGTTTATATTCCTTAATTCATTTGTTTATTTTATGCCACTGTTGTTATGTAGGCAGTGGACAGATGATGGTTGTAGACTTGTTGGTGTTGACGGTCGCACAATCGAGTGTGAATGTGATCATTTGACCAGCTTTGCTATCCTCATGCAATTTGTTTCGGTAAGGATTGCAGTATAAATATTAAGATCATGTGTAAAGGGGATGCTTCACTGCTGGCAAGAGACACAATATGTTTGGTCTAAAAGCCTACATAGGTGTATCAGCTTCTATCAGGTCCACATCTTCTTCGTTCGTAGTAGAATCCCCGTGATCCACGTTAATTAATACACCTTCATCTTGCCATGTATTTGCAATGAGCATAATTTGTCACACCATATCAGAAAACAAAGAAATCATTCATTACGAGTGATTTAGTCTGTGACAGAAATATCCATCATCGATATACCAAAAATTACAATTTTTTACCTCGAATCCTATGAGCATCCACGTGACTTGTTAGTTAGAACCCCAAGAATACTTCCTATAGATGAGTTTACATAGGACGCCATGCCCGGCAGTGTACGCAGTCATATCCATTGCTTCTTGCCGGGCACTATACGTGCGCAGAAGGTTTTATTTAAGACACGTGCTTTCAAAATTCACGCCAAATCAAGTAGGGCTATTGAAATGTGCAGCAATCATTTGTTGTTCCCTCATGCATATCTGTGGACCAGCTCTTTACCCGTGTGTATAAACATTAGTGTCAACTCATCTATCAGCTTGGTCACAATAATCGTACGAGCGGTGTTAAGTACATCTAATAGGACCACGCGACACCCTCTCTTCTCGCTTTACCCACTGTTCGTGGTCCTTTTAAACGGACTAAACACTGCTCGTAAGCTGATCGTACGATTATTGTGACCAAGCTCTATACTCTAGTCATTTTTTGTCGTTTTTGTGTTACTGTACAGTACCCGTTATCTCCAATAGATGAAAAAGTGCTGGATATTTTAACTACGGTTGGGTTATCGCTGTCAATAGTGTCCATGTGTTTGACGCTCGCAATTTATATATATTGTCGGTAAGTAAAAGAATGTTTCACAAAAATATCTGTACAGAATCTTGCATACAGGATAAATATATAATTATTTTAAAGAATAAAGAGATTGCGAGAATAAGGTTAGGGTTAGCGTTTAACGTCTAACGGTACGATATTCGCTATTTAGAAAGCTAACCCAAGGGATTGAGCTATAGATAAGCATGAGGTAACTTTATATTCCTATATTTTATAGTGTTTTAATCCCACTTAAGGGGGGGGGGGTCTACCTAACTTTTGACCAACCAATTCGCTAGATCAGAAAAATGAGATATTAGCACAAGGAAAAATAACAGAATCTCTACTTTATAATGCTTTTTATTTGAGGTCAAACGAACATTCGGTTCCAAAGTTATGGCAATTTTAAGAACGGAAGTTACAAATTTCTGGACGCTTTTCCTATACATTTGTATACAGAAGACGCTCACCCTGTAATTTTGAGGATTTTCATTAAAATTTCAGAGTTTGTCATTTTTTTATGTATTTCTTTATTTTATCTCACTCGGCTATATTTAAACATGCTATTTTAAAAATATCCATAACTCCGCTATATTACATCCGATTTTGACCAAAATGGGCTAAAAATGTGTGTTAATTTTTTATCTTTCATAGTAAAATAGTTACTTATAGCCTGAGTATCTTATTTATTTATTTATTTTTTTAATTTTTATTTTTGCCAATTTTTAATGGCCTATATCTCGAAAGTTGAAAAATCGCAAACATGCGATACGAAAACAAGCGTTACTCAAAAACGAAATATGGCAGGCTCGTGATTTTTTGCATGAATAATAAGAACAAATAGGGATAGAAAACTATGTTCCCCGATTTTTGATTTTTACTTCCAAATTTGAATTACGGTGCAAAATTACCTGATTGGTCGACTCCTGGTTACCATGGCAACCAAATAAAAAAATCCGGAAACATGGTTTTCTCCGTATTGTTCTCATACACCCTTCACCCAAGTTTGGTGTACATGCGACATTGCGTTCTTTAGTTCCGTTCGTTCTAGTGTTTAGCCAATCAGAGGCCTTATGGCGTTACCATGGCAACCAGTTCAAAATAATACATATTTTTTGAAAGGACTCGACCCAAGCTTCAAGTTGATATACGACACTACCGGTTAAGTCATTGGTAACACTGTGAAAATCAGGTTACAAAGTTGGTCAAAAGTAAGGTAGACCTCCCCCTTAACCGAATAGTGTTGAAGTCTCTAAGATCTAGTCCCATGCGTGTGCATATGTCCATGAAATCTATCAATTTGTACCCCGTTGTGATCACTGAGACTGAATTACTGCAGGCCTTTTGTTCTGACCATCATTAATTAATTAGTGTTGCCAGAAATAAGAACACAATGTACAACACCATACCATTTTGAAGTGCTTCCATTAATGCTATGGTCACTTAATTGTACAAATTGTAAACATAAGATATGTACAGTGAGCAACATGTATACGAGTCGACAACTGCATCATTTACCGCCGCGGCCCACATATTTTCATTTAATGCTTTTAAGACTATAAAATGCTTCAAATACTTACACTAACAAGTTAACTTAAGTTCACTCGCAAGTGTTTAAATCCCCACATATTTGAAGTGTACTTAATTCCCATGTTATCTGTTTATTCCAGTGTTTTTAGATTCCCACGCTTTATGATCCATGCCAATTTATGCGTAGCGTTACTCAAATCCCATGTTATCTTTTTAGCTGGTATCGAACTTAACAAAAATGTAAGTACATCCAATCTATGTTATTTGGTTTGTTGATATGTATTAGTATCTAAGTAAGACAAAAAGGTTTAACTAGCCACCTTAATAAAATAAAACATGTATATGTCTCCGCCTCAAAATCAAAACTAAGAAAGAATCGAAAAAAACTTATTCCAGCTACAAATTTCCGTCACCATAAACTCGTTCAAAAGTACTACTTCCTCTTATCGATCAAATAAAATATTGTTTGATATATTTCAGAGGTACACTTATCAGGAAATCAAGAAAATCTTGTTGTTCAACAAAGTTACTTGTTTTCCATTCATAACGTCAATAGTATTTATAAGTACTCTACCACCAAAGATTTACTATCATGGATATTTTTATGAAATCTCTTGACTGAAAATTTAACTGTCAGGGTCTAAACCTATATCATATTCCACTTTTCCATTACAAATGAATGCATTTTGTACATAATTTCTCTTATTAGCAAGAGAAGGTCTGCACTGCCATAGCCTTTCTACTGCATTACTCCTTGACGGCCACATTCTTTTGGATGTTGGTAGAAGCTTTGTATCTACTGATGAAAACCAAGGCAGCTCTTAGCAGACGCAAGATACCCATGATTGCTTGGTTTGCTATAGGGTGGGGTATGTAAGACTTAAACCAAGCCAACTTTGAATGCTGGACGACTCGCCCAAAAAGCAAGTCGCCCAAATTGAGGAAAGTCGCCCAAACTCAAGTTACTCAAATTACAACTCGCCCAAATGCTCGTCCATACTCCATGAGACTTATAACCAAAGCAGCATTTAGTAGACTTAATATAGGTATGATTACTTGGATTGCTATACGATGGGGTATGTAAGACTTAAACTAAGGTAGCACGTAGTAGACGCAAGGTAAAATACTTAGTAGAATACACTCGTATTGCATTCCCATTAACTCAAAATAGAATATACAAGAAGCAAACAAGAAGTTAGATGTAAAGGGGATTGACAATAATATAAATTGATATTTATGATCAACAGAAAAGAAATATCGCTTCTTAATGTCCACATATTGTTTTATTGTTCCCTTGTGATTAGGACTTCCTCTGATAGTTGTGTCATTGTCCGCTATTATCAACTTGGGTGGCTACGGATACCCAGTATATGGGTTTAAAGGAGACAACGAGATAATTAAGACATTCAGGTAAGATACTTAGTAGCCCCCCATAGATTGTCAATAAACGCGGCTCACCATAGACATGATAGAATCAGAAAAAAAGAGTGCTCAATCTTGAACAAAGCTACAAAAACACTCTAGTCCACAGAAAGGTTTTTCCTTACAAACACGAATACTAATATCACATCATTTGTCCTCATCATTATCCAAGTTCAATGGAGGGTTTGGACAATATTCACCATCAGTTCGTTCATGCACACCACACCGCACTCATTCTTGCCTTTTTTCGTTCTTTCTTATTAGATGTTGGTTGGAAGTTGAAAATGGAATGATTTGGGCTTTTGCCGGTCCTGCATGTATTATCATCCTGGTTTGTATTAAAAATCTTTGAAATTATACAATAATTAGGCGGATTGGTTTTTTATCATTCGATAACCATTGTGAGTTTAGCTTCGGTCCTTCTTTTCTATCAATGGAGACACGGATTCACCTGTTACTTTTTTCATCGGGCCTAGAGAGTAATGTGTTAGAATCCAGTAAGTGACGTGCATAGAGTCCTTGAGCAAGATACGTATGATCATCTTGTGTCCTCTCGATCCAGGTGTCGTATGGGTACCGGCAATTCTTCAATGCTAATTCTGGGAAGGTAACATACTCGCGGGGATAGAGGTACTAGTTGTAGCAATCCATGGCCACTCACTGCAAATAACAAAATCGGAGTCTGATCCAGTCGCTTTGAAAGCGAGATAAATATTCTCATATATGTTAAAATGAAATGAAATTTCACAAAATTTGCTAATTTTTAACGAATTCCCAATTCAATCCAATTTGTTGATGGAAATTGACAGACCTTGAATTGGGTATGATCCAAATGTCCATCAAACTTACTCATGCATTCTTAAGAGATTTCTGCCGGGAATCAGCCAATGAACTCAGTTATTGTACACACGCATCAAAACAAATAAATGATAGAAAATAACAAACTCTTAAATAGCAAACAAAGAAAAACAAACCAAACATTATGAATAAAATGATTAACCAAAAAGGCTTAAAAATAACCCACCCCTTAAACAACAATTCAACGACAATTCTTTCAAATTCCAATGTCAGAAAAAGAGTATGTATTGTTGTTGAGATATTTTTGAATATCCATGAATGTAAGACCGCTTAACATTAACAGTCATGTTTAATATTATTCATTTAAATGTTTCTGTTGATTTCAGGTAAACTTCATTATCCTTATGATTGTTTTGTCTACATTTATGAGTTTGAAAGCTACCAAAACTCAGTCACAATTTCGGAGAATAAAGTAAGGTTATTTGTTATGTTCATGTTTATTATTTCCTTGTATGTTTTATCTTGGTGTCAGAGACAGAGAGAGATTACTTGAAGACTTGGTTAAATTTACCATCATCACCCTTTTATTATATCTCTGTATGTCGGACTTAAAGGTCAATTTGTCTTGGATTGACCTATGAAAATTTTGGTCTCATATTTTAATACACGGAATGAATGTTGAATCAGATTGTCTGATTTTCAAAACGTGTAGCTTAGGGTCGATTTTATATGACAACAACATCAAATTTAGTTGTCATGCATGGTCATGGTCAATATATATATACAATTAATTGGTGGGGTGCACCGTATCACTTACTTAATGCCTCTTCAAATCCTGGGAATTTTAAACATTATACAGTGTATCAATATTATAATGTTCACAGGAGCAGCGTCCGTGTGGTTTTACTTCTTGGAATGATCCTTGGTCTACCTTGGATTTTCGGTTTGCTAAACTTCAGTCAATATACGGTGACATTCAATTACATGTTTGTAATTGCCAATGCATTTCAGGTTAGGAAACACTTTTAACATCCTTTACATTTTGGCCCGATTCATTATATACTTTTTAAATCAAATATCTTGTGTAGCAAATCTTTGTCATCGAATTAATTCCAATGTATTTCCTGGTAATTTGACTTGTTTGATGAAAATCGTTATTTGTCACTAAACATTTTGGAGACATATTTGTGTGTCTTGGTCAAATGTTTGCCGATTTTCAACACCAAGCCTTAATTTGTGATCTGTAGAAACAAAAAAGGAATTATTCAGTACTGAATAGTTTTTACCCACTGTAGTATGATGTGGCCTTCAGACGATAGTTCTGAAAAGCTACACCATATTATTATTACAAACTATTTGAACTAACTTTAATTCATAATTGATTACTGATTTGTGACTTAAATCATCTATTTCCAATGGTGTGGTGACAAAATTCGGTTTTTAAATTATATGATATCTGTGTTGCTTTCTACAGGGTGTATTTATTCTTATTAACCAGTGCCTCATTGATGATGAAGTAAGTCAAAGTTTTGATTTTTTTCTCATAGTAAGTAGAAAAAAGGGAGAAAGTACAATTTTCGACCAAATGGTCATCAGGTTTAATCAAATATTAAATTTTTAATTAATTTATTCAACTTTACCTTGTTAGCAAAAAATAATCTTGTAATGTTGTAGGTATCCTAATAGTAATTAATGTGCTATCTATGTAGAAAAAAGCCTTGCGCAAAACTTACATTAAATAATGAACAGGAGAAATGAAAATTATATGGTCTAGTCTGTAAATCTTGAAGTATGCAACAGCAGCCAATTAACGCACAAAAACCAATATGACCATACCGGGTAGTAAATTAGTCCTTATCTTTCAAGTCATAAAGGCGAAATCATACTCGGCTTCCAAACATAATTTTTCCTACCAAACATTTGGTCGTGACGTCACCAAATATTTGCCATCGAACTTAAAGTATGAACGGGTAGCAAGCATTTGGTCCAATGTATATGGCAATTCAATAGCATGTGCAATCTAGCGCGAAATTTTATTTGGTCTTAACTCGGTGTTGAAGTTATTTTGTTTGGAGTCACTCGTCATTTTGACGTCACGACCAAATGTTTGGTAGAGAAAATTTTGTTTGGAGGCCGAGTATGTTTTCGGCTTAACAAGTACAAAATCTTGCCAAGTACCGAAAGTAACCGAAATGAAATAATTTTCAATGTTTATCCAGTATGTGAACATTCATGTACCACAATATTAATACGCAGTGATTTGGTCTTAATCAAACCTAATCAATCATTACTTATCGCTTACGCAATACGAAATTACCAGTTCACAATGTTAAATAATATAAAGGATATGCTATGGATCTTGTATCAGAGTTGCAAACTTCAAGGTTTATACTAAGGTAGAATTTATAGACACATTGTCACAATATTTATTCAATAAATGTTTTATTTGGAGATACCCACGACATAATGCCGTGTAATAGATGCATGCTTTATTTTTCCTAAAGTAAAGCTCTATTTTAGGTGAATAATTCCCATTCTATTTCATTAATGTTTTTCAAGAACGTTGCAATTCTATAAAATTCTAATAAAATGGCGAGCCTTGGTGCTATATCAACGATTATCTACAATAACCTTTTTCATTGCTTATACATGTATATATACTTGTTACTAAATATCGACGAAAATAATGTTTTATATTCAGATATTCTTCAAATATTTTTTCTGAGCATTTGATGATTTTTAGTATTATAGAAATTAAAAAAACCCTTTTTTTATCAAATAAATTGTCTTTAATATTCAAACGTTTTACATTTTTAAAGGTACAAATCAAGCTGAGATCCCTCATCAAAAAGCTAAGACTTCAGGGTAAACGCAATCAAAGCAACCAGCTCTTCACGACTGTGCGTTCATCACATGATCTTAATGAAAGTCACATGATGCACTCAAATCCAACAGTGATGACGTCAGATGGTTGAAAACTTCACCTGGATTTTTTTTCACTTTCATTGTGGTTATATATAAATAAATATGAAAAATTTGCAGTCGCCGCGATTTTGCAGCTAGTCTAAACAAATATCATAGTACATAAGAGTTTATTAGACCCCCCCCCCTACTACCCCTTGGTAGGTATCAGACCCCCTAAAACCCTTTGGAAGGTATTATACCCCCCTAAATCCCCTTGGTAGGTATTATACCCCTAGATCCCCTTGGTAGGTATAAGACACCTCCTTAACCCCCTTGGTAGGTATTAGACCCCTAGATCCCCTTGGTAGATATTAGACCCC
>JXSR01S004790.1:62161-72542 GCA_000969725.1 Ophiothrix spiculata
GATCTTGTTAATTTGTATAAAAACACCCCAAATTGGGCCCATGGCCACAACTATTACATGTGGTGGTATACACAGTATGGCTTCTCCTTATATAAATATAAAATATTGCCTATAAATAAATAAATAAAAAATCTGAATCGGAATCTGAATCTATTTATAGACATTTTTAAAATTCATTCAGAAATCTCCGTTAAATTCTGGGTATTGTGTTAAGAAGGCATTATTTTCGTCAGCAATTGTCTTGGCGAAAAGTAAAAAAATCTGCTTCGGGAATTCTCAGAAAGTTGTGTTTTCAGAAGGTCTATCGACAAGGTCTTATGTAAAAATAACAAAATAAGATATAATTAAATATTACAAAGTTGCTAGTATACAGACCAAATCTCATGTAAGAACAGCATCATTAGAGAAAAAATGAAATATTAGAATGATGACTCACTCTTGTAATTGATCATCTGACAATGACAGCATGATTATTTCAAAGAAGATCTCATTATCATAATTGACATCTGTTTATATTATTTTGTCTGCTAATGATTCATTTGGTCGGTTAAATTAACTTATTTTAAAGTAAATCTGAAAAAACCCAACATGAAATTGATGTTTCAGACTTTTTTTATTAATTCTTATCTATGTCAAGGACTTTAAAGAACACTCCTAAGGCCTTTTAAATAATTAAATCAACAGAAATATATTTGAATCATACTCTCCACCTTACATTCCCTGCCCTTAAAACCTTGACCCAACCTTACACAATGGTTTCTTAGCTGACTATCGCATTTTAAACCATTTTATTATTAAAAATGTCAAATTGATCCAGAAGACACACTGTATCAAATAAAGGTATCCCACGTATTTGAAACGTCACCTGTTTTATCCCCTCTATAACCTACCTTTAATATTAAGCAGATACTGTTTTTTATCATCATTAGCCTGCAGCGAGGACCTTCTTGGAAAGCAGTACTTGTCTGTGTGTGAAGAATAAAAGATTTGAAAAAAATAAAGCTACGCCTTATAAATGGTAATGTTGTACTTATGATTGGGGAGGTGTTTGTTAAATATAAATATTTGGTTAGGCCTATATCATATCATTGACCCTTAAGGGAATGAATATGGTATAAAACAACTGTAAAGACAAAGATAAAACTCAAGCTGTTAATGACAAACCAAATTATGATCTGTTTAATTTCAGTGATTTTGACTCGCTGCAGCCACAGCATGTAGCCACGAACAACCAGCTAGCATTTGACACTGCTGAGAGGGAGTTCGGAATCCCTCCCGCAATGACGGGCACCGATATGGCAAACTTGGTAGTGCCAGATAGACTGACAATGACATACTATGTATCTAGGTTCTATGATCTGTTTAAAGATGAATTACCCCCAGTACTAAGAACACAAGGTAAGATAACCATGCTAAGGCCTAAAAAAAATAATTGTTTGATTGGCGTAACATAGAAAAAAAACAGGGTAGGTAGGTTGATTTTTTTTTTAAATTTTAAGTCTATGTTTCACATGTACAAGACCCAAATATGTACGACACATATACAAAAACATGTTCACTTTTTCTTTTATTTGTCATTTTGATTGTCCTGCAAGCCATATCTCGGGCCCCCATGAATCGATTCCTACCAAATTTGGGATTTGGAGGTTTTTTACCATGCTCAAAAAATAAAAATATTTAGGTCGGCAGTAAAAATAGGGTCGGTCGGGTTACGCCAATCAAACATTTTTTTCTAGGCCTAATTCTAATCAGTCATCAAGGAGCGACTGATAGTCCATCATGGAATCAATTTTCATTTACAATTTCATTCCATATTACCCTACTTGCGCACTTGTTTTCAAACCACTATACTGCAACTTGCCAACTTTGTTACACAAATCAAGAGGAAAGAAAGAAATTAATGATGTGACTATTTCAATGTCTTGTAATTGATGAATGGGTAAAGTCAAAAGCACAGGTGCACTGAAGTGATTGAAGGTTGTAGAAAGTGCCTATGCCTGGAATGGGAAACAAAGATGGAATCCCAATAAAGTGAAGCAATTTGTCCATTATTTGAACTTTTTTAGACCGAGTTGTTACATATGAACGACAGATCACAATGTCATTACCACTGAGTGTTCAATTCAGTTTAAGTTTGCTCACATCATTGACATAAAAGTTTAAAACAGTTATAACCAGTGTTCCCACAAAGGATTTTGACTTTGCACCAAAGCAACATAAAAGAACAAAATACATCTCGCCATTGCCAATTTCTGAAAGATCACCTCAAAAATGAAATTAATTTTGAATATAATCTGAATAAAACTAAAATAAGTGAATGTTGTGTATAACCAAAACCTTATTCTTGACTTTTTGTTTTGGGAACCCCTTGCGCCAATTTTTTCAGCTTCTTGCGACATACGGCCGAAGTGGGAACACTGGTTATTAAAGCATCAAAACTTGGAACATGCAGTGAGTTGAAATATTGGTCTAAAAGCTGAGGCAGGATTTCAAATTTTGGACATGGGCTACATCTTATTTTGCAAATTGTGTAAAAGTTTAAAGTCAATGGGAAATATTTTACTAATTTGTTCGAAAATGACTATTACTTTAGAGGAAAAATGGCCTTAAACCTCATAAATTTGTAAAGTTTATTAGATTTCAAGGGCACAATTCTGAAGATACGATTGATTTTACGGCAAGTGGTAAAATTTTCATGTAGGCTTACTGTATAACTTGATTGGGTTTTACGTCTGCCCTGTATGCTAGTTGCCATTCAGTGATGTATATAACTAGTCTCAGTTTGTGGGCCTTGCAATGAATCGGACAAGTATAAAACACCTGGTGTAAATGCGAAGCTGCGGCCCTCCCATTGACCAAGACGAGGGTGAAGCACAGGCAGCTTACCAGATGTTCCAAGTAGCCCCGCCCCAATAAGGGTGTATTTATTGAAGCACAGACAACTTAACATATGTTCCATGTAGCCCCGATATACCCTATTGAAGCACAGGCAACTTAGCGTATGTTCCAAGTATCCTGAATATACCCTATTGAAGCAGAGGCAACTTAACAGATGTTCCAAGTTACCCCAGTACACCCTATCGAACTATTCATTTTGATTAAACACAATGTGTTATTTTCTTCTTGGTGACGTGTTTGGCCGGAGCAGACTTTTACAGCCTGGCAATCCTAGGTAAAGATACACAGTGTTTGTCTAGCTGTTATCTATGTCTTGTCATAGCTTTACCAAACAAGTACTAGTGCTTCTTTGTGGCTTTGTCTTAGCTGCTACCCCCTTATCTAGTATTGCATATATTATATCTATTACTAGTCTATTGCAGTGTTTTTCTAGCTTTCTAGATAATTGGGGATTTTCTTTAAATTAAATGAGTTGGTATGTCTGTAAATGTACTAGATGCCAAATAATAATTTATTGGACAATTTAAACAAAAATCCATGGTACGGGTTGCATTTACAAACAATGGACCCTGCACTCTGAATTTCTGTTTAAACTGTCCAGTAAATTATTTTTTTGCCTATAGATGCTTGCATCTGAACTTATTAATTTGTATGCTGAGAGAGTATTGAATACAGGAAAACAACACTGACCCAAGTCCATGCTGCCCTACCCCAGCAAAAGGAAGCGATGATTTATGTCAAATATTGATTTTTTTAAGTGGTAGTTGAAGTTATCATTGTAGGGCAATACTTTTTTTGGCCTTAGTAAGAAAGCACAGACTTGGGTCAGTGTTGCTTTCCTGTTTTTTTAAGTGGTAGTTGAAGTTATCATTGTAGGGCAATACTTTTTTTTGGCCTTGGTAGGAAAGCACAGACTTGGGTCAGTGTTGCTTTCCTGTATTCAATTTCATTGCATCAAGTGCAATTTCAATTTGATAGCGTTAAACAGGTTCTAACTTCATAAAGTTCAGTAATTAAGATAAGAAAAAAGATATAAAAAGATTTCTCGAAGAAAAAAAAGTAAAAAATGTAAATTCCTTTGTATAACACTTATCCCCTCTCCCCTAAAATAACAATTAATACTTGATTACATTTAGAATATGTAGGTCAAACACTTATATCTTTAATTGTGTGTACTAAGCTATATCCCAAGTAACTAGCCATATAATGCTTTGGTCAACCATGCAATTAGATCGTCTTCCCCAAGAGCATTTCTTGTTTGTTGTAGTAGAAATTTTTACTCACAACCTGTTGTTTAGAAGTCCTGTACTGCTTGGCTACAGTACACTATTATAATAGGCCAAGCAAATATGTATTGGACAGTTTAAACAAAAATTCAGAGTGCAGGGTCCTGTTGTTTGTTAATGCAAATCCTACCCTGGGTTTTTGTGGTTTTGTCCAATAATGTTTTGCTTTAGCTATAGCCTTTTCTAACAGATCCAAACCAAGCAACTTGCCTATTGATGGGACTGGTGACTTCTACAAAATGATTCTTTTTAAGTTTTTTGACTTCTAACCCACTTATTTATTTATAATACCCGACATATCCCTGTCATCTTGATGCATAACCTGATTCATACTAACAAAACTCTACCAGCGTGTTTGGGGAGATGTATAATCACATTTTAACTTTAAAGTTCAAGTAATAGAACTTTTAAATTCTAGTAGCATCTTTAAGAATTAGTGATGTATGTGTCTAAGATGGATATTTTACAGTAAAATAAGAGTGATATGAATTAAAATTACGTAAATTAACATGCTTCTTTAAAGAATGCCAACTAATATGATTGGTCATTCCAGTATATTTAGAAGGGATTCTTCATTTTTTCTGGGAATTTGGAAATGGTCTAGGTAAAGTGTGGGTTAGTGGGCTTTCTATTTAACCAATATGTTTATTCTGCATGGTTCAATGGCATGCTTAATTCAGTTTGATTTCTGTTTACTTTTTTTACTCTTTTAGTGTTATACTTCTGAAATTTTGAGTTGAATAAGTTATAACTAGATATATGTCAGCATTAGGCCCCCCAAAGATGTTGTTTTGTTGTCCTCCACCGCCCGCCCCTATTTTTCGAAACTGGAAAAAAGTTTTTACTTTACAAAAGTATACCGTGCCTAATTTTCAGATTTCCAAAAAAGTTTTTTTTCTCTTTGAGAATTTTGATCTTTTGAAAATATTTTTTTAAGTTGTTGTTTTCATTTTGTTTCCATTTTAATACTGTTTTTAAACTGGTATAAAGAGATTTTTCGGTACAGTAGACTAATTTGCATCTTTATAGAGGCCATAATTTGGTGGGGCTTTGACTTACATTTAAAAAAAAAATCTTTAAAAAATCTGCCCGCCCGCACTTGCTCAAAAAAAGTTGTGGAGGACAACCAAACAATTTATTTTTTTTGGCCTTAGCCGTCACTGACAGAATTGGAATGCTGTGCTATATTTTAGCATCTTGAGACTGATAACTTTATAGATTTGTAGATCGTAATTTAACTTATGTCATTGATATTCAGTTTTTAAGAACTTTACTTCGATGTTATGCATGAAGGGAATCAGGGTATATTTAGACAAGAATGACTTATGGTGCACCATGCATACCCTGCCTGTATATAGTGGAATGGTGAAGTCATCTTTACGGTGGTAGCAAATCTTTACTGTGGTAGCAAATTAGTATAAAACTAATAGGTACAAAAGGAATAAATTTTAGTGGTGTAAAGTAAAGTGAAATGCTTGGTAATACTTAGGTCCGTATGCACAAAAGAGGTTTAAGATTTAGACTGGGTTTAAAGTTCAGCCGGGTCCAAGTCAAAATTACTACTGCCATAAAAGAACCTTTTGAAGCATTTTTGAAAATATTGAAGATTTAACTGATAATCTTACAAGCAACACAAAATATGACAATATTGTTTGAGGAAAAGATACACAAAACATGACTTAAACCAGGTCTAACTTTAAACCTGGTCTAACTCTTAAACCTCTTTTGTGCGAACTGACCTTACAGTTTGCATCCATATGATCGACATTGTTATTTATAATATCCCTGGTGTCAAGATGGGAGTTTTCATCTATAGAGCCATCTACGCATCCGGGTGATTTATCTGTTACTCTGACTCAACTTCCCGGATGTAGCATATATCAGTAGTGGTCATTGTTCGTAGCGGTAATAATCGCAGTATTGTACTACAGTCGTGACGAACGTAAACAAATCATACTTTCCTCTTTCCATGTGTTGCGTTCGATCAGATAAATTGTGATTTTCTAGAGTGAATACTTGTTATATTTTGAAACCAGTATATCAGAAAGGTAAATAGAATACATTGTTTTACTGGCAAGTCTCAAATGATGTGCCAAGATGATCAATTTTTCGGGATTTTTAACTGAAAACTTTTGGAAGATGAAGTCCGTCATTTTGTGGTAGAAACGATATCCCCCATGTTGTGGTAGTTAGTGACGTCAGCGTAGGTCGGTCTATGGTTTACAACACAGTGTGATTTCTCAGTTTAGATTAAAGCTTTGTATCAAATTTAATGTAGGTTTCTTTACCTTGATTTTGTGTTCTAGTGCCTGTAATATACAATATGTTTTGTCTGTTAAGATTTGTTTTATAATAAGTGATATATGGGAAGAAGAACAGAAGTTTAGATTCTTGTTCTCACATTGCCCAGAACGTGAGTTTTGTATACATCCTGTCAAGCTATGTAATACAGCATAACTAATGGTTATGACTATAATAGTTTGTTGTGGCAGATGACTGTATCACATAGCAAAGGTGGAGTGTTTTAGTGGCTTGTGTAATGATAAGTCATAACTATGTTTAATAGCAACATATTTTAACCATACCACTCCTGAATAATTCCCGAAATCCCATTATAGTAGCTTTAGATTTGTAACATATGTGTGCCACATGTATTTTTACAAAATATAATGTACTGTTAATAAAATATTAATATAGTGTCTCTTACAAATGCACCCTCTTCCTCTGTTCAGAAAACCCTTGTTCAGTCTAGTTTTGATGCTTAAGCGTTTAATTTGATTTTACACGCTATTAAGACCCTAACCAAGATGCTAGCAAGTCAAAATATTTTTAGCGTGTCCATTACGCAGCGTCTTGCTTACGCTGCATCTTACTAAAGTATGTCATTGTCTTTAAGACTTCAGTGTTTTCATACATTTGCCACATTTGAGGGGATCTGGAAAAATCTTCTGGAAGTCAAGGGCAGGCCAGAGTTATCACTATGCTGGTCAGTGCTGGTTGACAGTAACTGGCAGGAACCGACACTCAGCATAATAAACTAAACTAAAAAGGGAATTTATGGAGTCCAACCAATCTTCCAATACTCTACCAGTACTAGAATACCAAATTGATCATTTTGATTTTCTAAATAACTATTTAGTTCCATTATTGATTTGGGGTTTGATTGAAATTATTGTCCAATTCAGCCAACATTTTATGTTAATGATACCCTCAATACTAGTTTGAAGTTTCTATAACAATTAAGAGGAGTTAATGATTCTTTGTAGCATGAATTATCCAAATATGTAAAGCCAAGAAATGTTGTTTCATATTATGCACATTTCTAATCCAATAAATCTAGAATATGTTGATTTGTAAATATTTTGGAGCTGAAAGGAAATTTGATATTTTGCAAGGGGTTTTAAAAAAGGCAAGATTGTTCTGAATGCACAAGAACCCTAATTTTGTCAAGATTCAACTTACAGGCAAGATCATTCTAAATGCACAAGAACCTTAATTTTGTCAAGATTTGATTTAAAGGCAAGATCATTCCAAATGCACAAGAACCCTAATATTGTCAAGATTCGTATTTTACCATGTATCAAAAACTAAATATGATGACTCTATCAAATGTTTGTGGTGAGCTTCCACATATGCAAGAGATTTATTTATTTTTTCTACAAACCATGATTCAATCATTTTGTACTTCATGTGGTTCTTAAGGATCAGATATGAACTTCCTTTGAGGATGACAAATATGGGCAGATATCATGTTTATTACGCTGTAAGGCTATTTATAGCATTCAGTAATGAGTTTGTTGTCATGAATGATTTAAAATAAAGATTGAAAATACCCATCTATTTCCTTTGAAAATTTAAGTTTGAGGTTTATGAAGAATCAACACCTAATGATGTATTGATAATATGTGACCCGTCATATCGAAAGGTACCTTAAGGTCGGCAAAATCAAAGTTGATTTTTTGGTCTCATCTGAAAGCTGAGATTTTAAGCTTTAAAATAACACCTTGATTTTGGTTATTGGATGTTCCGTTGCGAAGTTACACCCAATTGGTAAAAGGCATCGGGCTGATTCGGAAAACTATAGTTCTGAGAAAATCGAGTTTAAAGTTTTTGTACTTAGTAAATCTTGAATGGAGAGAGGATTTTTAGCTTGGTTTTTAATACATTTTTCTTATGTTTTGGATGTTGGAACCTGATTAATATGATAGAATACACTTCAATGATAACCTTTCTGATGAAATTAGAAATACGACCTTGGACATGATTTTTGACTATGCTTAGCTTCAATGGCCCGTATCTCGTAATGTACTATGCCGGTATTAAGGTACCTTTCGATATGACGATCCACACATTTAGAAATAGTTTGAATTTTACATACAAAATCTGAGGAAGAATGGTTTTGTTTGATAAATATTGGCTATTTTAGGCTCTTTGTTGGTAATTTGAGAGCCCTTCCCTTTTAATTGTTATTTCCCTGTAGATAGACTGGTAAGGATGGCATGTTTGTAATAGTAACATTGCTGTTGTTCAGGCTTTCAGCTAATATGTTTGATTACTTTTTTAATTTTTGAAGAAACCATCACTGTAAAACTTTAAAGTCAAGGTAGCTCAAATCTTGAAACTAACCCTAAAACTTACTTATGATGTGAAAGGTCTAAAGTTTGAACCCTGGCAGTGCCAAAGTTGATATTTGAAATTTCCTTAGACAATTTGCAATGTGTTTCTGTAAGTTGGTCTTATGGCATTGATTCCAGTTAAAAGGGCTTCTTGAATGATACTGGTGAGAAATGTTTTCTAATTCAATAAAAATACTTGAAAATATCGGAAAAGGTATACTTTAGGTCCCATCAAAAACTATACCCTAATCCTAACCCTAAACCCTAACCCTAACCCTAAAACTAACCCTAACCCTAATCCTAAACCCTAACCCTAAACCCTAACCCTAACCCTAAAACTAACCCTAACCCTAATCCTACACCCTAACCCTAACCCTAACCCTAAATTAAACCTAACCCTAACACTAACCCTAAAATTCTGGATGGGACCTAAAGTACACTTGGTCCAAAATATCCTATGTCTTTGATTATAGCATACCAAAGTGACTAGACAAAGAACGTTGTCTTTGCTGCTTAAGCAAGGACCAGGAACATGGTTGTTTTTCACTGAGGCTTAACTGATACTTTATACAGCAAAAATCCTACTTAACAAATGCAGGTGAAATATTGAAGGATTTTATAACCAAAAGCAGTTTATAACCAAAAGTTAATTAGAAAATGCTGATAGCCATGGCTCCTCTTTTCTCTTCACTTTAAATCTCCTCCACTCTTTTCCCTGGTTGCAAAGTGACTCCTTGCTACAGGTTGTTATAAAAAGCTGCATAGCTCATTGAAAATAGGTAATACTAATATGTTTGATATTCCCCATGTGGTAGATTAATCCTATGTATGAATACAAAAAAACTGGTGTCAAAGATCTTGTAGCTGTTGCCATGCTGCAGTAAAGCCTAGCAGGATAATTGTCATGAAAAAGTAATTCTACAATATTTAGTTGATTAATGTCGAGTTTGATTCTATATTCAGCTAATTAATGTAGAATTTAGCTACTATATGTTATGATATATCCCAAATTAGCTTCAAGCTCTTGCAAGTTGAGCATATTCAGGATGGTGAAGTACAGTTTTAGCTATCACAAATGGTACAAAATTTGCATAAGTTATTATGAGGAATGCTAACAGTGGCACAGGATGTACAGATGTACATATGGACCTATGAATCGTACTAATTGACTTCCAAGATATTTTCAGTAATTTAAACCATAGATGTTTAAACCAACTGATTATTGTACGAAGTAGTAATAGACAAAGTGGGCGTAGGCAATCTGGGAATTAGACAAACAGGTCATTATACGAAGTGGAAATAGACGAAATGGTTGTAGACAATCTGGGAATTAGACAAACGGGTCATTATACAAAGTGGTAATAGACGAAATGGTTGTAGACAATCTGGGAATTAGACAAACGGGTCATTATACAAAGTGGTAATAGACAAAATGGTTGTAGACAATCTGGGAATTAGACAAATTGGTTATTATACGATCTGGCAATAGACAAAATGGTTGTAGGCAATCTGGGAATTATACGAACAGGTTATTATACGAAGTGGTAATAGACGAAATGGTTGTAGGCAATCTGGGAATTA
>JXSR01S004791.1:19309-30651 GCA_000969725.1 Ophiothrix spiculata
CGTGAGTGCTCGAGAAACGCCGGATAAGCACTAGACCCAGAAATTATTGCAAGGTTTGTCGACAGGTATATTGGCTGTTTGAATATCGCTGTGCGACAGCAATCAAAACTATTTAAAGTTAAAGCTCAAATTATTTTTAACTCATGACATGGGAGCAAAGACTAATTTTTTGAAAAAATAAAACAAAACTCTCACCATGCTCAATGTTGATTTGTTCAAATATTCACTGAGCCCATTTGAGCCTGAGCTGGTCTGTCATTTTTTCTCCTGGACTTTTTTATACTGTTCAAACTAAAACAGTTTCCATGCATCATTTCCCGCATCATTTACATCATGACATTGGTGGCAAAGGTGTAATAAAACAGTAGCAAAAGAGACACAAAAGAGAATGAATGACTTCACAAATTAACAGCCATTCCCTACTGTGAATCACTTACTCTGCTTTTTTCACGAGTCCATGGAGTTGCACTGAAATCACATTTGTATTCACCAGTATTCCGACGTTGCGCCAGAGCGACATAAAAGAAAAATATATATTTCGCCATTGCCAAGTTCGAATAGTCTATCCAGATGGACCTCGCAAGCGAACGCGAAGCCTACTGCGCTCACTTTTGAGGTCCATCTAGACGGACTAAGTTCGAAAAGATTACCTCAAAAATGAGAGTACATTTTGTACAGTAATGTTTCGGAGAAACTTTAACCCCCATGTAAACCATTATAAAAACAACAAATTGGGACAAATATTTGATATATCTTTTATTTAAGTATATTTAAATACTATGACACAAACATATTTATTTTTTACAGTACACGTGTTTATAAATCATCACTCTCTTACAATTATATATAGACCTATCATATGATACTAAACTTTCCAATACGTCAAGTAGTTTTAGCAAATACGTATGTTTTCCACTAACAATTACCCATCCTGGTAATTATATTGTCTCTGTTTTCCGCTACATCAGGGGCGTCGGAACCGCGTGAGCTTTGGCCGCACCACTTTTCAGCCAAAAAAAAAAAATTCAATTTGATGCGTTTTATTATGTCCTAGCATTTATAACCACAACATAGTACTTTACAAATTTGGTTTTAGTAAATATTGTCTTCTGGGGTTTAGTTGTTTCCTTATTTTTGATAACCAAGGGGCCACAGGCCGCACCACTTTTACCAAGGGCCGCACCACTTTTATTTTCCTTCCGACGCCCCTGACCTTTTATGTAGTCAACCGACAACAGTTCCATATTTGAGGAAGCTACCTTTGACTTAAGTCCAAGTAATGGTCTTATACATTTCTCTAAGGTCAAGCATACACTCCGAGTTGAAATTCCACACCATGAGAAATACTCTATATGAAAATGCCCACAACAAAGCCGAAGACTTTTTCAGCATTTATTATTATTACACACGTTACCTTCCTATTTGTACACACATTATTGTCTCTTTGAGTTAAATGACAACAGTAACTTCTCCAAGTTAGCAAAAGGGTACTCAATAATTAATGTAAATAAAACCGCTACTCCGTGTGCAAGAACAACGTTCAATGTCACCATTGTACCCTAAAACAAAAACAAACACAAAACTCAGTTGTAATGTGAACCAGAGAATCTTTGTGTGAACGCAATATTTTGAATTTAAATACTTCTCCAAACACTACATCCTAAATTTTGCAACGGATAATGCAGTTGTGAACAAATGGTTAAACTCTTTGCTGAACTCTCTCTTGATGTTACGTACTTTGAATTAATGTTTGTAAACGCAGCGCTTAAATGATATTTTTAACATTAACCCTTGTTCTCTTAAGCTATTTTTTGTAACACGTTCTCCGAAGGGGGGGGGGGTTGCAACCCCCCTAATATTTTGGACCGGAACCCCCTATGAACTTGGGACCCTCTCCTATCCAACGATACCAAGATCATCAAAATCGACCAAGTCGTTACGTAATTATGACGTCATAAAGTACTTTCGGATTGAAAAATCAAGGCAAAATTGCATTATGGCAAAAATGGCCACCAAAATCAAAATTTTGCAATAAAAGTTCTAAAAAACGAATTAACGTCTGATTTTTTGCTAATTAAGAAGCGAAATGATGATTCTAACATGTTTTGTAAGTTTGAGTCATAAAGCATGCATAAAGTTTTCAAAATGCTACCCCCCTAGTTTTTTCATCAAAATGACCGCAAAGGATGTAAAAGAAATTTCCTAAATGCCTGGGGCCGGTTGCTTTGCGTTTTTATGAAGCAGGGGAAAACCTTAAGGGGGGGAGGGTGTGTGTAACAACCCCCCCCCCACCTTCGAAGAACAAGGGTTAAATGGGTATAGGTGTCAAAATTAGGTAAAGGGTTCGTAATTCTTTGAAGTAAACAAATTACAACGTGTATTTTCTGGAAAACTATGTGTTAGTGCACCAACACGTAGTTCTCCAAAATAATGCATTTGTATTTCTAAGACATATGTGTTAGTGTAATATAAATAGCCAAGAAATTAATTTGACTAATTATGAACCTTTTTAAAAAAGATAATTGACAACTATGACTATTTTATTTGATTTCTATTGTATATAGGGACTATCAAGTTCTTTTACAATACGCCCATCAAAACAGTACAACAATTTTTAAACCATTTTTTTTGCAACTACATTGCATTGTCCGTTGCAACATTAAAAAAAAAAATCAGAGTGTAACTTTGTTTAAAACTTTCTTTGCAAATGTTTAGGTACCATATTCACGAAACAGATAAAAATAATAATAATGGGAAATTTACACTCATGCGAGTGAATGGTTGTGTACATATATGCTTGAGTTTAAATACTAATCTAAACACTAGTAACTTTGTCAACACGTTCTAAACATGTATAATGTCTAAACACTTCCAACATTTTAATTAGAATTTATTCTTATTCGCTCTTATTGATATCTGTGATAGAGTTTAGGTCTTCAACATATAACATAACAATTGTCCATATTTTTCTAAGCACCCAATTGAAGTGTATAATCATTTATTAAATATCTCAACTCAGCTGCGATTATTATAAAACATTATTCAATATCACCGAATACGGTGTAAATATACGTCCAGAAGTTCCGAGTATTAACCCTAACACTTTTAAGCAACTCTTCGTTTAAAAACTGTCTCCTCGGAAATTTTAAAGTAAAAAATCACGGGTTTTCACCTGGATTTGAACCCGGGACCTCTCGCTTCCCAATCCGATTATCACTATGTCAAGGTGCACTGAGCAGGCGCTGCCATGGCAGCGATTCCGTGATCATAGCTAAATGACGTATTTGGACTTACGCGATTTTCGTGATTTTGTGGAATGGGATTTTGTGAGGTTCGCCGGTGTTAGGGTTAACATTGACGAAAGTCATTTCGTTAAAAAGAATATGGAAAAGTCTATGTATGATTTAGGTCTAACCAAAATCTACACTAACGCTATCCTCAGACTAACCACGTTTTGGTCACCATTAAACATAGTGTTTATTTATTATAATAGCCAAATGCACATTATTCGTGGCGCTATGTAAATAAATCAATTTCCCGGGTTTTAAAAATCTACGCTGCTTGGGTTTTACATTTGACACATGGATAAGGTAAAGGAGACCAAAATAATTTTTAAAATCTAAAATGAGCATTTTTTGACAAAAAATTGAAATTAAATAATGGAAAAAAATGGACAGTTCAACAACTAATTCTAGATCTAATTCCAGGGCACAGTAAACCCCCATTTTCTGAAATATTTTATGCGTTGTAACTCAGCAACCGATTAATAAATCCATATAAAAGTATACATTTTTAGATTGGGATGTTCATGTAGAAGATGATGGTTAGACTGATGTCATCTGCCTACCCATTTATCACATAGGCTGCATAGAGGAAATTGAGACACGCGGCGTAATTAAGTCTCTGCGTAAATGGCACGACCAAAGTTTAGTTGTTTGATACCCTAGTAAACATGGTAAAGGGTAGAGTTTCCTCTCTAATACCAATATTTTGGAAATTAATCGATTAATGACTTCACAATGACATAATAAAACATGATCAACCTGATTGTTTTCATTGAAATATATTTTTTCACAGAAGAGAACATCTCAACAATAACAGTCTGTGGACAGTCAGTTAAAGTGGGGTAAATGTGTAATTTTGCAAATTGATTATGCACAGATGCCTTACGCATCTCGTAATAAAATAACATTCCTGGCTCTATTTCTTACGGGTAAACTTTAAAACGTTTTGATACCCCCTCGTGTATTATAATCTCTAAACATTAACTCTACATTATGACATTGGTATGTGAAGAGTGAAAGACAACTTACCAGAGAAAAAGGTACTGAACGGAAGGGAAAGACAGTACTGTAATAAATAGTGCGAATAACAATAGGATGCACCAAGTAAACGGTGTATGTCAAACGTCCTAAGGGAAGCCACAGATTCCAAGATAAAAATGAGTTTATCCAACCTGTAAAGAGAATATAAGGTTCAATAGAGTATTATATCATTATTTGGCTGATTGAGTCATTCAAAGATTCAATAGAGTATTATTACACTATTATTTTGCTGATTGAGTCATTCAATAGTTTGTACCTCTGCAGTCTAAAACCCGGTTGATATGGTGTAAAACAAAGTAATGCTATAGGGCCAAATCCAAAAATGGTCGGAACGCATTTTTTCAATTGACCAGGAATGAAGAGATCTGAAGTTATAACATGAGCAACCAAGATGAAAGGGATAGCCACGATCAATCGTATTGCCCTGGCATTGCACTTTATGGTACAACTAATTTCCTTCAAGAATGAAAAAAACACACAAAAAAAAAACTTAAACTAAACTTGCTACAGTATTTTTGGATTTGGTTCTATAAAACTCTTGACCAGAGCGTCGACTTGTAAAGACATACTCAAAAGCATACCACATATACAGTTCAGAGCAAGTTGGTTAAAAAGATGTTTGAAAGAGAGATTGTCCTATAAATTTATAATGCTCATTTGTCGGCGTTGCCTCATTTCGTGGTCACTATAATTGGATAGATCACTGGATGATTTCATTGGTCACTGGAATTACTAGACAGAGGGCAGGTTGGTCAGTGGTGGGATTGGTCGAGAGGGATCTATAGTGAAATACATCGTTTGGTTTAATATGATGCATTAATAAATAAAAACTGGATATTTATATTCGTGACACCTCATTCTAAATTTTAGGGGCGTGTCGACGATTCCATTCATTCTGAGAGGTTGTTTGCTTTATCTAGTCATTCAATATAAATTTGATATAACGATTCCAGATATATGGCCATAATAAAATAAAGTATGCTTTCTTACGAGAGGTCATTTTATGGCCAATAATACAAATTAATATGACCACATTGACTTGAAACTCTGTAATGGAAATCTAATAATAGGAGGCAGGAATCTGAAACAGTATTTAGGCCTAGTAATGCTACAAATATACTATTTAAAATCAACTAAAAAAACCGACAATATTACTGTGGCCTAAATGACCTAACCATGAGGCCCATTAAATCAAACAAAGAAGCCGATGATGTATTCTCCAAAGCGAACTCGAAATGATAGCTTGACATCAAACCTTTTGGCAATAATTTCAATTGAGCCTGATTAAAAACCTTGCGAATTTTATAGCAAATAGCTTCATTTAATGAAGGCTTAATCATCGTATTATGTTGAACAAAGTTGAGCTTTGTAGTTTTGTACATATATATATATATATATGGATATATAGATATAGATATAAATGGATCGACTATATAGATATATAGATAGATAGATATTCTTTAGTCTTTGCGGACACGTTTGATACGATTTTGTAAACTATTCATACCTCCATAGCCATTCTTGCAAGCCAGAACAAGCCATGCTAAACAGATTGACCATGCCAATGATGAAAACCCGTGGTAAATAATGGATTCTGCTCTACTCCATTCACGATAAAAAGTATTGTTGACGACATAAATAACAACCAAACCAACGGCAGTAGCTGTCGTCCAGCCTAAAAGGACAATAACCTGAAATTGGATTGGTGTTGTATTAAAAAATGGATATTCTTTACAAGATTTATAGCTATATGCCAATATGCCTAGTTTTTTTTTTATTTAATTGACTAAGCTTGACTTATAGTAACACAAAGGGAAAAACTAACGCTCAATTTCATGACAAGGCCATCTAATTGAGTCCGAATTAGGTGGCGTTCGAGTATAACTGTTTTACTGTGGTAAATATGTCGAAAATTGACTGCTCTGTGAATTTTCTCGTCCAGTATTTATTTTTTCACATACCGAAATGAACTCGCACCTAGAAAATTTGAATGTTGAATTATTCAGAAAACAAAATCTCAAAACATGAAGACAGACAGTGGTTCCTCCCATCCCGGCTAACGGTAAAAAGAGACCTCCAGGCTGTATAACCCTCTATATATCTATGCACACTACTAACGAAATATAATGATCATATTGTAAGGGGGTGATAGTGTTACGCAATCCTGTGCTCGATTAACCTGAAGATATTTCTTTTTGAGGAGCAATAGGGTACTGTTAATTTATCTTGATGGACATGATGTCTATATTTTTAGATAAATTAAAGTGGTCCCGTCTTTGCCAGCTAATATACACGGTTGCTCATATAGTTGGAATAAAAATATTGTTACCACTTTTTTATGAAAAGGTCAATTTATGATGAAAACATCTGGAAACTTTTGTTGCTTTTGGTCAGATCTGATAGGTAATCTTGTTGGGTGTGAAATGGAACTCCAAATGTGATAATTTTTCTCAGGTACTGGTAAGGGTGTAACAACAAAAATGGGTCAAAAACGTGATTTTTAGGTCAAAATTTGATTTGACCCCACCTTGTTCAAGGTCACTTATCTACTCAAGTTGAGTGGTCATATGGAATGTTTAGATGTAGTAGGTTGATAAGCAGGTGATTGAACGTCTTTGTCACGCTTGACTGGGCCAAGAGAATGCTTGGAACCAAAGCACAAAATGATCCTTCAACGCCCCTCAATTTACAAAAATAGGGTTGTGGTGAACGTGAAATGGTCCCTGACAGTATATGACATATTCAAAACCTGTAAAGATGTCATAAGCCGCCGGGAACCATTCCACGTTCACAACAACCCTATGACTTAAAAATTAGGTTAAAATTTGAATGTTGCAGCATTTATTGTTTATTGTTCCAGATCTGGAACAAACGTTCTAAGCTTGGATTTATTCTAAACCTGGAACGCTGCCTCGAAAGTTTATTTACTGAATTACCTACTTTATGTAAAAATAAACAAACATACAAAAAAGAAAAAATACTTACGGGACGCATGCGTATATGAGGTCGACGCACCATCACAAATCCCACCGCCATGCCAACCAAATAAGGAGAAATCCTCGTGTAAGGTTTATCATAAATTGCACTGAAATAATTACTGGATTGGACCTTCGTATTGAACTCAAAAATTCCGGGAGTGCCATAATAATTAGTAAGGACACTCTTTACAATTACACTGAGAAAAGTTAGTACTGATAAAAGTGATACACCCATGCCTGGTCGCCTGTTGGAGGAAAATTAAAATTAAAAATTTGTTTAAGTGATTGAAAGTTCATAAAAGTTTATCTGTATTGGTAAAACACGATAGAAGTCGAGATTGTTCACACTGTCGGGATACTTCAATGTAAGACTCATTGCAGTGGCCTTAGGTGTCTTTGCCCTTACAATGAATGCTATATATACACTGTTATAAATTTTACCGTATTATACGATCATCCAGGCTAACCACGAAATACGGTAAAAAATACAGTTTATTGTAAAAATGAGCTCAATCAAAACACAGGAAAATGTATGCATGTGGTGAGTTTTTGCAGATCTTCGGAATGTATAGAGAATAAAAAGCACTGACGACCCTCATAAAAATACAGTATTTGACGACATTTTCATAAACCCGCCAAATGCTGTTATATTTTTGCTTTTTTTACCGTATTTTACGCTAATTTTCACAGAAATATTTTACAGTGAACTGCACCAACCCACGCTAAACCGAGACACGGGGCGACACAAACTTCCGATAGTCTACGAGTCTCTTCTGAGGTCAAGTACCCAAAGGTCACGATCACGAGACAGTCACATCACGCTGATGAAAGACGAAGGATCTTGTCTGAAAATACCGAAGAATGTTTTTCAATTCTGTGTGTTGTGATTCATGGTTTCAACTTTCTTTTCAATATTGAGTCATTTTAATACTACGAAGAACAAGGTAGGTCCTATTAAGAGTAAGGACTACTCACGAAAACCACTTAAAATTGTGTCTGTGAAATTATATTAACGAAAGTCTACTTTCTTGAGACCTGTGGTGTAAAACATGGTGGACATGGACTAAGAATGGACGGTTGCAAAATAAATTAAAATAGATACTCAGACCTACCTGTGAAGGAGTATCAACAATACAGGAGAAATGGCGAAGAACTGCATATCATTTGGTAGATACCAGCTCCAGGTCATACACTGAAAAGAAAATCGCAAATGCAATTGTCATATCTTACACGCGAACTTCATACATACACCATGTACACGGTCACCACATTTTTGTTAACGGGGAAATAAGTAGCGATGCACCGATAAGCCTTTTTAACCGATACTGATTACCGATTATATGATGAAATTATCGGCCGATACCGATACCGATTAATTATTTCACGATGCGAACAAACCATTCACAGACACATTTATGCATTTTACTTAATACAATGATTTTATTAACAGTTAAGGTGGTATCCCCTAGTTATACCACATGAATCAAAACAAATTGTGCACGGATTAAAGATGATCTTGACCTTGAAAAAAGCATTAAATCATAAATTTCTTTTATTAAGAGTTAAGCAAATTTAATACACTTTCAAATGCAGAAAAAATGATAGAAATCGGTTAAAAAATAAGCAAGATATGACCAATTATATAAGCATGCCTCTTTTTCCTTTATTCCAACGGGATTTATACACATTAAACTTGTACTTAACAATGTACAATTTCATGTCTTTGTCAACTCCGTGTTGGAGTTTCCTTATTTTTTAACTACGTACCATGGTTAAAAGACTTTATAAATGTCATTTAACAAACATTTTGTTTGTTTTACATTTCCAGACGAAAAAAGGAAGGAAACCCATCCTAGGTTTAGGCCTGTTTCTTCGAACTTTTCTATACAAATCCTGGTTTTAGTTCATTTGACCATAAATTATGTCTTGTAAATACTCATTTGTGCAATATTTAATCATGCAATGAACTGGACTACTTATTTATGAAATGTTTTAGTCCTGCTGTGTACATATTGCTTCATTTACAATGTCAGTTCAATAATTAATTAAAGAAACATAGATAATGACGACAAAACTCTCACTCTTATTGCCTTAACCCGTAATTTTGATAAATGTAATATCAATTGCTTAACTGTGTAAATCCCATTAGAACTGAAGAAAAAGAGACGTAATTACCAAATTGGTCATATACTACCTATTTTTCATCCGATTTCTGACATTTTTTTCTGCTTAGGAATGTCTCGTGGAATGTCCGATTTGAGTCAAATTTGAAGCAAATATAAGATTTCAATTATAAGCTCAATATTATCCAATTATTCAATTTTGTGCACAAAATTAAATTAAAGAGGGGGATGCCACCTTAATTCATAATTGAAACACTGTTCGTGATGGTGTAAATACTTTTTTAATCCAAATTTGTTTTTTACGCGTTGTATTCAGAACCGAAGGCAAATATTGATCCCGATATATCGGAACGAACCGATTAATCGGTGCAACCCCAGAAATGAGACCCAAATTCGAGTGTTGATTGCTACCAAAGTTGATTTTACTTGGAATTCCCTTAGACAAGGAACAGCTGGGGGTATTGTGACGATCAGGTAACCTGTTCGAAACTCAGGAAGCTGATCACGGCTATTATTGTACACATGATTTGAAATGCAAATTAGCATCGATTAGCAAGTACAGAGTCCTAATTAGATGACGTATAACGGTTTGCTATTGTAAATAATCCGAAAATTTCTCACTCTATGAACTTTGTCGTCCATTTATTTATTTTTCTGCAACCCGGAACGAAATTTAAAACATGGAATGTGAATGTTCAAAAATCAATCTTTAATAGGTTATTCATTTCAATTTATGTTGCTTCCTATTACATTGTGTCTCACGTAATATTCATAGGATTTTTCAGAAAACACAGAAGCTCAAAACATGGAGACACTGGTTCACTCACACCAGCTAACGGTAAAAAACGAAGCCTCCATGCTGCAGATACGCGGTTTCATCTGTGCAAAATGCTGACGAAATACGGTAAATCGTCATATGCAAATATGTGTAACTTATTGCCAGGTAACAAATTACAAAGACAGCGAACTTAATCCCCAGTATGTGCGAATACCTGGACAGATTGATTATAAACCTAATTAAAACATCCATGATGCGGGACCAGACATGTTTATATCTTGGTGATATGGTTCATATGTTGATGATCAACGGTGATCAATGTACATCAAAATCATTACAATCGGCCAAGGCATCACGAACTTATGACGTCATAAAATATAGCACTCATTTTTCACAGAGTTTCATTATACATGTACTTTGAAAAATGAATATTCTTACCATATCATCGTTAGTGAACAAATTGTTAATATAAAGAATATTTCTCCACCAGTATTTTCTACAATTAGGATGATCAGTGTAACGATACCACAGTGGTCCAGACCCAATATAAGGATCTAGGAATAGATAGAACACAATGACAGCACCATATACAGGAGTCAATCTGCGGAGAAACATAGAAAACATTGGACATTTCACTTTATTTTAAATGCTGATATGCGGATCACTGGAGACAATCTTCCTCTATCAAATTGCTCACTTTAAGGGTAAATACTGTCCATCTACTCATGAAAATGTGAATCCTAACTATTTTTCAATCATGAATAGAAGAAATAGTTTCCACTGTATTTGTGGAGACTCGAACCATGACTTGTGGCGCAGATTACTCATGCATTACGAAACGAGGGATTAACCGCTAAGCTATCCAGGGAGCGTTGAGATCGTGGACTGAAATCTAAAACTTAAACATTAGAATGCCGTATTTCTCTTTGTTTTAATAAAAATACAATTTTTGCCTCAATGGAATGCTCAATTTACAAGTAAATTATGCGAACGCTAATATTAGACAAAATGTAGATATTACAAATAGGCAATGCAGAACTAAAACGGGGAGTCGTAATTCACGTCCGGCTTTTCATACAAAACAACACAGGTTTATATTATCATTCAAAATCAACACCACATACATTGTATAGGCCTA
>JXSR01S004792.1:14490-33609 GCA_000969725.1 Ophiothrix spiculata
GTTATTGGACGTTCGGTTGCAAAGTTACATCCAAATTGGCAAAAGGCATCGGGCTGATTCGGAAAACTATAGTTCTGAGAAAATCGAGTTTGAAGTTTTTGTACTAAGTAAAACTTTAATGGGGAAAGGATTTTTATATCGATTTTTAACACATTTGCCTTATGTTTTGGATGTTGATACCTGATTAATATGATAGAATACACTTCAAAGGTACCATTTCTGATGAAATTATAACTTCGACCTTGGACGTGTTTTTGATTATGCTCAGCTTCAATGGCCCGTATCTCGTAATTTACTATGCCGGTATTAAGGTACCTTTAGATATGACGGGACACATTTTAAAAAGTGTGAAAATGACAAGAGGCCTGCCTCATTTACGGCTGGTATGGGATGGACAGTCACAAATATGGGAGGGTGTGTATCTTTCTCAATACAAAGCATAAAAATGCTCTATTTGCCCTGGTCCGACTAACTTTGAAAATGAAAACATTAGAGATCCTATATTTTTTAGAGCAAAAACTTGGCATTTTGAACCTTTAACTGCAGCACTCAACATTTATTAACACTTGTATTTACCCAAAACATGGTATGTATACTCTGTAAAATGCCATCAAGCGTAATAGTGATTAAGTATAAAAACAAAGAGTTAGACCAACTTCAGGACATTATTCAAGTTTTTAGTGTGTCATTCATTACCATGCTAAAACTGAATGTACACTTGATGGGAATGTACCAAGCTCGTGTAGATGGTAGTTTCAAGCATTTTCATGACATTTGCTGCCGCAATTCATTTGCGTTTTGAGTGTGAATTCAATTACAGTGTTGTTTGGAAACTTTCTCTTCAGATTGTAATGTAATTGTGTTTGAATATTTTTTGTCCAAGAAATTGTGAGTTTAAATGTTTTCCAATGAATCAAAATATGAGTAATGTTGTCTTTTCGTTCATATTCCAGCACCTTTGGTAAAGATCAAGCAAGCTTTACAGCGTTTGAAGAATGAAGTCACTCAGATGGATGTGAGGTTAGGCGTGGTAGAACAATCATTAGTACAGGCAAGACTCAAAGATAAAAGTCTCTTGCAGAAAGATATGAACAAACCACTGGCTCAGACTTTTGAAGCCTAATGACCGATGTGCAATCATGAAGCTTGGTCTCGTACTTACATTGACAAGGTTTACGTACCTGCCTTTTGGGGTGGGCTTTTCACAGATTTGGTATAGCGATCGGGTGGTTTTCGTCTTAGATGAAATCACCCAATTTTCATAAATTTCTGTTTTTGGGAAAATTTGCAAAAAAAGCACCCAATTTGAGTAAAATTGGGTGCTTTTCCATGAAAATGGGTATATTGATGGGTGGGTTTTTGAGCCAAAAATAGGTATAGAGATTGTCAGTTTTTCAAAGTCAGGCAGGCATGACTATTTAGAGATATAGAGATGGTCAGTTTTTCAAAGTCAGGCAGGCACATACCCGTGCAAAACTTTTTAAAGACCCCCCTCTCCACATTGGGAGCTTGAATTGTCTGATAAATAGGGTAAACAAAGTGAATCAGTACAAATCCAAAGCTTTGGAGTCTGTAATCTGTGTGCCTTTAGTGATGCCCATGATATATATACTAACAAGACGCAGCTAGCGTCTATTTTAATTTTAGACACTACGAAGACGCAAACCAGACACTAGCAATTCAAAATATTTTCAACTTTAGCATCTTCGTTAATGTCTAGCTAGACTCTAGCTGCATCTTGAAAGTACCAGGTGTCCCAAAAAATGGTTACATGTAGAAAAATGACCGTGTGCTAAAATCATAGTAGTTAGAGAAACAAAATTTTGCATAAAGTATATTATATCCCTCTTCTAAATACCCGTAAAAGTTTAATATCACATGATTATTAGTTTTTGAGTTATCAACAGAGGTAGATACCTAAATCAGAAACATATTTGTTCAAAATTCAATAAAATAATAAACGTTAAAGTTTGTGATATTTTAATGCACATTTTTTCCAAATGATCATGATCAAACTTTATATTAAACCAAATTTGATAAAATTTTTAAAGAATAATAATTGAACTCACTTTCAGTATATTTATTATGCAAATTAGGGATACCTGCATTCAATGCGTTCCAGTTTATGTTGAACCTGTCAATTAAGTTGTGGCATAAGTTGAAAGTTGATGAATACGCATAAAGCACAATCACATTTTCATGGAACATTTAACTGTTTAAACTGCAAACTTGTGTAAATTTTGAAAAAATAATCTTAAACTTACAAGACATGTTCAAATTATAATTTTCTTTATTTAGTAGCAAAAGTCCAATCGACATTTAGAAATAACAGAAAAAGCGAAATTTGAATCGGTGGCCATTTTGCCAAAAATCACATTTCGACATAATTTTCAGACCAGAAGTAATTTATGACGTCATAATTACGTAACAGCTCGTCGAATTTTCATGATTTTGGTATCAATGGGAAGAATAAACCCGATCCTATACTATGGTGCACACAACATAAGCTTGGGTCTGTAAATTTTAAGTTCACATGGGGTTGAACAAGTGTTAAAATTACATCAAACGAACATGCTTGCGATTTTGTTGAATTTTGAAAAAATACATTTCTGACATAGGTATCTATCTTTTGTTGATAACTCAAAAAATAATAATGCTGTGATATTAACATTTCGTGAGTATCTGGAAGAGGGATGTAATATACTTTGCGCAAAGTTTTGTTTCTCCAACTACTATAGTTTTTGCACACGGTCATTTTTCTACATGTAACCATTTTTTGGGACACCTGGTATATCGTAGGCATAAGGCAGTTGATTAAGATTGAATTTTGTAATTTTCTCAGAAAGTAGTGATTTGGTACAAATCTGTTAAGCTCTTCGGAATTCTTGTGTGAAAATGTGTATCATTGTGAAGTTTAGACCATTAATTATCTAGTAAATTGACACAATACCGTATCCACTCGTCCAATTCAACTATTTGCCATCTGACAAACCCTTGACATAACAAGTTTTGGAACACTGGTATGAAAACTAAACGGTAAAGGCGATTTAAATTCAGAAAATCAGTAGTTGAATTGGACGAGTGAATTCGGTATTTCACCTTATTGTCCCAGGGAAGACGAATATGTGACCATCCATCACAAACCTCCAGTTAAAGTCTGCATTTTCCATTTTGAGCTATAGTACAAAATACACACATTATAAGTCATGTTTTGACAAAATTGTGAGATTTACTGATTTGAAATGTCCATGCTTTTCTTAAACTCATATCAAAATATTAGCTTTTATTTCAAGTCCAAAATATATGAAAACTAAAATTTTCTTCATACAGCCACATTGGAAATGTACATACACTCCCGGTCAAAAGTGTTTGCGCATGCTGAAAAACGGAAAAAAACGAACCAGACTCTTAACAAATTAATGTTTTTATAGTTGTTTTATGTATCCAATATAAATTAATCCATGTTTCCTCTTCTATGCGATCTTCCATAGCCATCTAAATGGCTGATTTCCTGAACCACATACAAATACACCTCATGCAGTTATTGATATGTACCTGTGTAGTTCGTTGCTCGTTATCACTGTGTAACCGTAAAGAACATTGTCAGGTTATGAGCTTTCAAACAAATGCGCAGTTATATATTTAAAGTCCATTTTTTGAATGCGCAGAAAGTATACAGTACGTTTTAATGCCGAATTTTCAAATGCGCTGAATGCAATTCCTGTTGATTTCTATAGAACTATAAAAAATTCAAGATCTGTAAAAAATTATTGCTAATAATGAACGGTTCTCGAGATATGGATGGTTAAAGGTTTTGAGCGCAATCACTTTTGACCGGCAGTGTAGTATTAAAACTGTAGTTAGAATTTCTTAGTTTGGAATCTATGACATGTTTTGCTTTGAAGAATTGTAACTCTACTTCTGGATGTCATATGACAAGTGTCATTTCTAAGCTGAAGGTGTGTTCTTTTTGAATATGCAATAAACTAAATTTGACATGGGCTGACTTTACTGGAGGTTTTTGGTAGATGGTCTCATACTAAAGCAGAGATGCCACTTTTCAAGATTTTTCCTGATTTCAGGATTTTTTTAAACCTCCAAATTTACCGCTTTTATATATTTTCAGCCCTTTTTTCAGCTTTTTTTTCAGGATTTTTTAGTGATACTAAGTGGCATCTCTGTAAAGCTAGCAGATTTTCTTTCATTACTTTGAGATTACCGTAGATGTCAACCGATGGTTACTATATTCTCTGAATGTGTATTACCGGGTGTATTATCATTTTAAGACTTACTCTGTTGCCACGGTTTTACATACATAATACTTGTTGCTAATTAGTACCTAAACTTTGATCACCACTAGATAGGCAGAAATTGTGAGGCTTCTATTTATCTGCAATCCCAGTTACGCACAACTTAGGGCATGTTCACACATATAAGTCATGACTAGTTATGACCAGCTCTAGAGAGAAACAACTTAGCAGTTGTGTTCACACACTAGCGTCACTTTTGGTCACAAGCGTGACACTTTCTAAAAGTGTGTTCACACTGGAAATTTGGTCATGAGTGACTCACAATATAGTCATGACCAAATCTTTCTGTGTGAACACACCCTTTGATACCATTACATAGGTTATTCATATGACAGCACTGGGTATGCGCTACAGTTGTGCTTTTCTAATTTCATGATGTAGATAGGCCCACCTGTTAGTGATAATCAAAGTTTGTCGTGGTTGTATATCTTGGCTTGGATCAACAAATGGTGCATTCAGAGTCCAGCAATTTCATCACTACAACATCACTCAATTTGCAGTATTCAAATTTAAAAGTGCACGCGTTTGTAAAGACTGCGTATCGAGTGATGTTGCAATGATGAAATCGCTGGACTCTGAACGGATCAAAAGAGTGTTGAGTATTTTATTTCATATGCAAATGTTGCTTACTTCAGACTGTCTCTTATGACTTGTGCTGAGCAAGATACTGAGGGTCGAGTGGCACAAGGCTGTATCTGCAAAACAACAATCCCAAGAAAAAAATGTCAAGACCTAATGGTTCTTTCAAGATGGATGATCCAATTATCATTCATCTTGAAAGAACCAGGTCTAGATAATACTTTCAAGATGAATGATTTAATTAGATATTTCAACTGGAAAGAGTCACCAGGCCATAAAATATGGTTCTTTGGGTTTTTTTTATGCAGATATGGGCTTGTTGGGCTCAACCCTCAATATACAGATATCCACTATTTTCTCACGGGGGCAAACAGGAGGTACAGTAGTTCATGTGGGACAACAATATGTGTCTATTCTCATAAAATTGAAGGTGAACTTCATGATTCACCTCTATCAAAATTCCGAATTTTAGCTTATAATCCTTATGAATGACCATCTATAGAGAACTCAGCTTAAAGAACCTTTCAGTTGTTGCTATATAGATATAATATATATTTATACAAATGTAAATATCTCGACTCAAGTGTATCAATATTGTGAATATGTAGATTTGTACATAATAAATGTTCTCAAATAGATTAATAAAAAAAAATAGTATGTGCTATTATTATTTATTTGAACAATTCTTTCAATATTGGGGAAAACCCCTATATTTGTGATGAAAACTTCCTTTTTATTTAAGAAAACTTTCAGGGTGGCTCTTGCCACATGTACATGATAAACGTATAGGCTAATGTTTGCCTAATGTACAATATTTGAACCAAAGTTCTCTACGTGATAATAACAAGAACGTTCCATTTGTTATCCATACAGTGGTATCCGTTATGCATGCTGTTTGTATGAAGAACAGTTTGGGGTGCTAAACTTAAGGGCCCTGTCAACCCTTCGTTTTCAGAAATGGTTTTTGCTCTGTATCTCAGCAACGGATAATTAAATTCAAATAAAAGTACATTTCTAGAAGCAGATTTGCATACTGAACATGATGGACAGGTCATTTTTAGACCAAAATGTGTAATTTTGGACTTAGGGTCCAAAAATCATGTTTTTGGGCCCAAAATTTTACAGGAAAGCTAACTTACTTTCGGTTTAGTAAAATTTTGAACCATTTTACTTTTTAGAATTTAGAAAGCAATATCTAGGAATGCATTTCTCAAATTTTTGATTTTTATCTTATTTTTTGAAATATTGCCAAAAATAGGTCAAAAGTGTCATATTTTGCCAACAATGTTGTCAGGAGTGGAATTTTTTGACATTTTAGGACTAATTTTTGACAATATCTCAAAAACTAAGAAAAAAATCAAAACAATGGGAAAAGCGTTCCTAGATATTGCTTTCTAGGTTCTAAAACAGTTCAAAATTTTACCAAAGCAAAGTTTAGTTAGCTTTCCCGTAAAATTTTGGTCCAAAAACATGATTTTTGGACCTTATGGCCATAATTTCACATTTTGGTCCAAAAATGACCTGACCATCATGTTCAGTATGCAAATCATCTTCTAGAAATGTATACTTTTATTTGGATTTAATTATCCGTTGCTGAATTACAGAGCAAAAACTATTTCTGAAAACGAATTGGTTGACAGGGCCCTCAAGCCTACAATTTAGCACAAAATAGTGTATATTTGGAACTCTGGTCCAATATGTTGATGTGTAACAGGGCAATATATGCATGTTTTGATCGCAAATTTTGAATACGTTGCTATTCAAATGCAATGGTCCAAGTAAATCAGGACAGATCTTCATAAATTGATTCTGAACCCCCATGTTTGAAAAACTATGCTAACTGAATTACTGAATGATTAATTCTGTGCTTCAAATTCCATTGCAAACAATTGCAGCATTTTATTTTCTTCAGTATTAAGTCTATTCAGTATATTTATACACACACAGTGATTACTTAATTTACAATATACAACTTTCATTTAAAAATAAAATATAAATTTGATATTATATTTCTACGTTACAATTCAGGAGTTCTGATTTACACGATAGACAGGTGACAGGAGTGCAATGTTTGCACTCTTATGCCGAATCAAGAGCTCACTTTTACTATAAAAGAAAAGCCAGATATTTATACCGTAGAGAGCCAGTATATGGCACATTTTTCAAGTTTCTGTTTCGCTTCATCATGAAAAATTGTGACAAATTATTTTCAATTCCGATTTAAGACAAATGCATTTTACATTTTAGCATTTGTTTAGCCAAATATCTCAGCAATTTTAGCATTTGATGTTAGCCATATATACAAATACATTCTTTCACCACAGACGCATTTGCTTTCTGTTTTAATCGCTACTGAAAAAAATATTGTTTTACTGACCAGGAGAGACAATCGCTCAACTTCTTCTGACCAATACTAAAAGTTATTTGCATGTACCCAGGGTGAAAACGTACAAGAGACCGAGTCTGACGCTCAGCCTCAAGTGAGCACATGTGTTTTGGATGTCGACCTTAATCATACTTGCCAACTGTCCCGATTTTCCCGGGATTGTCCCGTTTTCTGTCTCCCAAAAACACTAAAAACGGGATTGTCCCGATTTTCCTCAGAAGAAAAAAAAATAAAGATGAATAATTGGTAACTTCTCTGTGATTTTTAAAGAAATTCTTGTTGTATCTTTTGTTGTAAATAAATCAGAATAATGTAGAGATGAGTCTGAAGTGTGGAAGATGTATTTATCAGATCTATTATGACTCAATTTTGCAAGAGAAAACATTAATTTTCGTTAATATCGGACATTTCTGGTTGTTACAAGTCGCGAAAGGGCCGAAAATTGTCACTGATACAGACAATGTTAATTTCACTATTGAAGTGATAGTGCTGCTTCTGTAAAAGAGATTTTTGTAATGAATGTCAGAACATGATTACAACGTTTTCTCCCAAGTGTAACAACAGAAAGAGAGAGAGAGAGTACTGAAAATATTATTTGATTTGATTTTGAAGACAATATTAATTTAGCAATTATAAATATTTGATTAATTGTTTC
Organism: Ophiothrix spiculata; assembly: GCA_000969725.1. Classification (NCBI taxonomy): domain Eukaryota; kingdom Metazoa; phylum Echinodermata; class Ophiuroidea; order Amphilepidida; family Ophiotrichidae; genus Ophiothrix; species Ophiothrix spiculata. The sequence goes on from JXSR01S004792.1 coordinate 22,421, forward strand.
ATAGATGTGGGTGTGGATGGGATGTGGTGGGTGTGGTAGCTCTTGAAGTTTAAAATCTTTCAAAATTGCAAATTATTAGAATTACATGACGCATCATATATAATGAATTCGGAGATTTCGGTAGTACGATAGGTCCGGTTGAGCGATTTTAAAAAGTCTATTTGTATGTAAAAGTATAACAAAGTCTGAACTTAAAAGGCCTATAACTCACCAGGGAAGCACATTTTTCTATGTTGATATTTTATGTGTTAAAAGTATAGATTTTGTATTAATATGATTTTTCTTATTATATTTTACTCCAGTTAGGGGCCACAACTGCGCTGTGCGCTACGTGCCGTGTATTGCGCGTTACGCGTCGCGCGCGCTAAACTGTCAGTATTTTTGTTTTTGCAATGTTGGCAAGTATGCCTTAATAATAGCATGCTTTACAATAGCAAGATGGTACCTTCTCTTCTCAAAATTGATCCATATGTTTCACAATGCAGTTGTCATTTTGGACTTGTAAATGAAAACGGATAAAGGCAGCAAGTCAAAAATTACCTGAAAATGCGCTTTATTCCGTGTGAGTGAAAGAGCTTATCTGATGTCGAGTACCAAATTCCTATCTAAAAAGGCAAAGTTCGCAAAGTCCTATAATAAATTTGTATGCCGACTTGCTGTAAATATCCCCTGCTTGTTTGTTGAATATGGAAAAATCAATGGTTTATGATCAAATAATATGTGGTTGAAGGCAAGATGTACATTTGACTTCAAAACTAGTGATGATCATGTATACCCTCATTCATCTGGGTTGATTCAAGTTCAGAATAATATATTAATCTAGGCAACCAGAATAGCTTATTTGAGCAACCAACGTTGTGAGCGAAACCATCGTCCTTCAGCTGGGTTGTGATGTAGACCTTGTTTCTAGATGCAATTGACGTCATCAGATGTTGGAGATGACGTCATCTTGCGATGAAGTGTCTTTATTGTTCTGTTCGGCGGTCTATGAACCTTCTCTCAACCGTAGTGGAGGTGTCAGAGTCAACCTATCACACGCCTGGGAACCATAAAGACACTTCCTGGCAAGATAATGTCATCTCCAACATCTAATGATGTCAATTCCATCTAGAAACAAGGTCTACATCACAACCCAGCTGAAGGGCGATGGTTTCGCTCACAACGTTGGTTGCCCAAGTAAGTTATTCTGGTTGCCTAGATTAATATATTATTCTGAACATCAAACTAGTGATATTTTTCATTCTGCATGTGAATCACAGTTAATGAATTTATCATCAGCATACCCACATTTTCAAATGCCAAACCTTAAACATGTAAAAGGGCTGGAGAATTTGTTTTCTTTTAATGTATAAAAATCTCATATAGTTTTTTTAAAACTAAGTTTGATTTACAGTTTTGCATGGCGTTTTCTTTAAGCAACATCTACTGCAATGCATTGCAATTATATATGTGATGACTCACACCGAAAAAGGGGGACTTTGCGACGATCTGCAAACTGAGATTTTGTTATATTATGAATCTTCAAAGTTTTAAAAGTCTTCCTACCAAGCCGTTTTCTATAAATGATTTTTTTGACAATTTTCTAAACCGTGTCAATCTCGTTTTCGCAATTTTGTGATCGAAAAAAACCCCATCCATTAATTAAAAATATGCCTAATTTGCCATATTTTTGTAACTCAATTAAAGATGTGTATCTTGACAATGTCTGTGTCAAATTTGATGATGATTGAGTGCTCCTAAGTACCCGTTGCTAAGGAGATGTTGTGTATAGTTGAATAGTAATCAATAAAATTGATGCTTTCACAAACCCAAACTTTATAGCCTATTTTCTCCAATTGCTATTTTTGAAAAGTGATCAACCCGCTCTTACTAAAATAGCCATATCTTCGGAACGGATCGTTGTATCGAAATGTTTGAGGTACCAAATTACTTGTGAAACCCTAAGCTTTCTCATGATGCCAAAAACTCAATTTTGATGTCGAAACCAAAGTCCCCCCTTTCGGTGTGAGTCATCACATATAAGCCTCTCACATAATCATACCCGTGCACTGGGTACTTCAATCAACTTTGTATTCCAAGAGGGAAGAAAAAACGATAATAGAGTTGCCTGATACTGGCAGGCCTGAATATTGGAGATATATGTGATGGCTCACCCCGAAAGGGGGACTTTAAAGATGATATCAATTGTGAGTTTTTTCATTTCATCTGTTGCAGCATTTTCTTAGCTTTAAAATGACACCTTACTTGTTGAAATTGATCAAGACGATCAAATTTTACAACAGAAAATCTGCTGGAAATTCTTTTTATTTTATTTCTTTTTTGCTGTCTATTTTCACCTGTATCTTGAAAAGTGTTTTGTCGCAAAGTCCCCCTTTTCGGTGCGAGTCATCACATATATGTGATGACTCACCCCGAAAAGGAGGACTTTTCAACAAAAAAAAAAGGTGAAAATAGGCCGCGAAAAATAAAGAAAATAATATGAATTTCCAGCAGATTTTCTGTTGTAAAATTTGATCCCCTTGATCAATTTCAAACAAGTAAGGAGTCATTTTTATCTTAGAAACTGCTGCAACAGATGAAAAGGATAAAATCAAGATTGATATCATCTGCAAAGTCCCCCCTTTTGGGGTGAGCCATCACATATATACAGTATTGACAATAAAAAACGTGAAAACAAAATATAATTACAGAAATACATTTATTAACCATTTTCCAATCTTACTTTTTTGTCTAATGAATGATAATTGACTCCCTTAACTCTTTCACTACGGAATAACATTTTCACCATCCATCCTATTTCGAAGGAAAGCCGTTCTGAGCGGCTCACAGACACCTCACTTTATGATAGCATACAATAATTGTATACCGCCAGGGTTGTTCTCTTTGCTAATAAAAATGATGGCGCTAGATAGCTCTTCTTTTCAAATGCCTGCTGGCGAATTTTTGACCAATTTGGGCTTGGTAGTTTTTTTAAGAGCAATTTGAAAAAAAAAATGTGTCAAAATAGAAATTCTGGCCAATCGTGCACACTTTTGCGAGCCGCTGTGAGCAGCTTGCTGGAGTGAAAAGAGTTAATAAGGCACATTTTTGTACATATAAGGCACATTAAAGTATGGCTTTCTTTGCAGTTTTAATTCTGTAGATTCTCAGGTATGAGAATGATTTTTCATGAAAATATCTGAATTTTGTAAAATTTAACCAAAAAAACCCCACTAAAAATGTTAAATAAAGCCCCAAATTATCTGAATTTTGATGATTTTGGATGACAAAATATCTGAAATCAGATAATTATCTGAAAATTCTCATGCCTGGATTCTGGCTTTATGTTCTATAACCAAGTTTATGTTGAATGTAAAATTATACATTTTATAATTTATATAGTAAAATAATTTCTAAAGAAAACAAGTTTTTAAAAAGATGAAACATCATTTTACGTGGACAATTAACAGTGATGACTTATTTTAATACTTGTTATAACTTACAAAATTTCAATTCATGATTAAAAGCCTTATGCTACTAATTGACAAAATTAAATTGAACATAAACAATGCATTGTGTGCTGAGTTAAAGTGATCCAATGAGTGCATATGGACATGACTTGAAGATGGAAAATATAGTATATTCATCCATGAATCAGCATCAATCCACATTAGCCTTTTGGTATGATTACAATCAGCATTCCTTTCTAAGAATTGTGAACTTACACCAATTTAAGTTGGCTAATATAGTGACCCTGTGGTCACGATATTGGAAGTTTGAATCATTCCTTAATGAACAAAAAATTGTGCACTTGCTCGGAGAAGGAAATACAATCCCCTTTTCTCATGTTTTAAACTTTGTGCCAATACTGATATAAATTTGGATGGTTTGAGCATGATGCAAAAAGATATTGGTTGAGCTATGAGTTTTACAAAATATTGTGCGAGACGCACAAAGTCGAGCTAGTGAGACCAATAACTTTGAGTATCATGCAAAAAAATCTATACAATTTTATCATTATTTTATTCCAAATCTGATAAGTGTATTATATCCGACATTGCTGTCCGATTTTACTGTAAATCAGACACAGCTCAGAACATAATAATTGTAAGAATTGTGCAAATAGCTCACCATACAGCTTTAATTAGCAACCTGCTAAAGTTATAAAACCAACCATGTAACCTAATCTCAAAGGTACATACATAAATTGATTACCAACCAACTTGAGAAGCGAGAGACTAGCTGATGCTAGTCAATGTTGATGGACTTAAAAATTTACCATGAGTTGAATAAACAACCTAGTTTGGCACAAGAATATTATTCTTTTACAATCAATTGAGCCATTAAATTTCCTACAAATCAAATCTGCAGGGTGCGTATGATAAGAGCATGTGCGACTACGCATCGGTAATGAAAATGTACAGCATGTATCTTGATTGGTTGCTTGACGCGGCGAACGCGTGAAAAGAAATGCCTTCGTACTGCGCGAGGTGGGATGCTTGTTTACTCTACGCATTTGTTGCATTCAAAATTTCATGATTTGTAGGAAATTTGTTGCCTTCAATAACACAATCATACATGACAAAATAAAATAGATATTTGTAATCAAAATAAAATCCAATACTAGAACACATGAATAACTGTATGCTGTATTAATCATAGATGCCAACACTAGAATTTCAGAAGAAAAGGAGTACTATGGTCATCGTAAATCACAGTCCAAAGCAATCTCAGGAGTTGTTATTAAAAAGGGACATACATTGATTTGAGCATTTCAAATAGTAAAAGAGGGCAACAAGAGTAAAAATGTGAAAATGAAATAATAAAAGGACTTTCTTATTTGGCCAAAGAAAAAAAAAATAGTCTGTCTCAGCTTCCCCTGCGCATAGCTTTTAAAAATCCAAATTTAGCGCATTTCTTTTTTTTTTTTTTTTAGGTTTTTGAGAGATTTTCAGTTTTTTTCATCTTTTTTTCCTACTACTGGAAAAAAGTTAAATAAACGGCAGAGAAGCGGCCCGGCGAAAAAAAAAATAGTGGCCAAAAAATGCAAAAAAACAAACAAACCGCAAAGCGCTTAGGGTTTTGACCTTAAGTAAGCTGAGACAGAGTTCTTTTTTTTTGGCCTTATCAATGCAACACAAAAACACACTTTTGTGATAAGTGAACGTCATCAGAATTTTTTTTTAAAAGGCTGTGTTGCTTAAGTTTTTTATGATTCAAATAAAGTTACAAAATGGCAAACAATTATGACATATGAGTTACCATGGGCATGTCTCACTTGGGTCTGTATGCACATACAAGGTTTAAGAGTAAGACCAGGTTTAAAGCAAAATACATTTTCTTTTACCAAAAAAAGATCCTATTTTTTATATTATGATTTTTGCTTCTGAATCTTTACAACTGGATATATTTCAATGTGAGAATGCCAGCAAATTAGGCTTTTATATGAAGAAAAGTATGTCACTTAAACAGGGTCTACCGGTCTAAACCAGGACCTTGGGAGTTTCAATGTGGCTGTGCTTGTTGTAGAATATACACATGTATGAAAACACTGAATATTGGTTAGACCAGGTTTACAGTAAGAATTGGTATTACAGCAAAATACATTTTCTTTTACCAACAATTTCATATTTTTAATTTCAAGATATTTTTAATTTTTCCAAATCGTTACAATTGGGTAAATTTTAATGTAAGAATAACAGCAGCTAGGCTATTATATGATGAAAAAATGTCAGTTAAATAGGGTCTACTGGTCTAACCAAGGACTATTTGAATCAACATAGTCCCTGGTCTAACCCAGGACCTTGGAGTTTCAATGTGTGCTTGTTGTTGAATATACACATTTACAAAAACATTGAATATTGGTTAGCCATATCATCAATAAGAGCACCGTCATGCTGATTTGACCAAATATGTGATGGCTCACCCCAAAAGTGTGACTTAGCAGATGATATCAATTTTGATTTATCATTTCATCTGTTAATAGAATTTTTTAAGCTTTAAAATGACACCTTACTTGTTGAAATTGATCAAGGCAATCAAATTTTACAACAGAAAATCTGCTGGAAATTTTTATAATTTTCTGTATTTTTTGCTGCCTATTTCCATCAGTTTCTCGAAAATTTTTCTGTCGCAAAGTCACCCTTTTCGGGTGAGTCATCACATATAATGGTATTATACTTCACACACACTTGTAGTAAAATATATAAACTTTATATACAATACATATACAGTACACACATCTCTTTAAATATGATTAGAATAAGACTATGACCAAGGAAGGGGAAAAGGGATGCTTGTGGTTGCTAAGCTTACCCCAGAGCTTACCATGTAGGCTGACCATGATACATAGAGCCTGTGTGACTTTGGAATCAAGGAGCAATTCAGCGGGGAAGCGGGTTAGTGTAGCGGTATTTCCCTCGCTTTGCACCAATGAGGTCTGAGGTTTTGAGTCCCGCGCCTTATGTGCATTTGGTTTTCAGTCCATGCTCGCTTCCGCAGGTTTTTCTCCGGGTCCTCCGGTTTTCCTCCTGCACTAAAACGGAATATTTAAGAAAGATCTAGGACCCAATAAAATAAGCTTCATTAGAGGCTTTCTTGGGTTATCCTTGGCTATCAGCCTAAATAATTCCTTCTTTCTTTCTTTCTTTCAGTTTCTTACCCAAGTAGATATAGCATTGACAAAGTGTCTAAAATGCAAGACCTCTGATTATGAATCCTACTCTCCTAAAGCTCATCTTAGTTTTCCTAAAACACTCATCTTGTTTTTCTTAAATCTGAGTGCTTGTTCTTAACCTTGTACTTTTGATCTCTCTAGCACTTGTGTAGGCTATTTGATAACCTTACACCTCATTAGAATCACATTATATGTGGATCGTCATATCGAAAGGTACCTTAATACCGGCATAGTACATTACGAGATACGGGCCATTGAAGCTAATCATAGTCAAAAATCACGTCCAAGGTCGAATTTCTAATTTCATCAGAAAGATTATCATTGAAGTGTATTCTATCATATTAATCAGGTTCCAACATCCAAAACATAAGAAAAATGTATTAAAAACCAAGCTAAAAATCCTCTCTCCATTCAAGATTTACTAAGTACAAAAACTTTAAACTCGATTTTCTAAGAACTATAATTTTCCGAATAAGCCCGATGCATTTTACCAATTTGGGTGTAACTTCGCAACCGAACATCCAAAAACCAAAATCAAGGTGTCATTTTAAAGCTTAAAATCTCAGCTTTCAGATGAGACCAAAAAATCAATTTTGATTTTGCCGACCTTAAGGTACCTTTCAATATGACGGGTCACATATTATTAATAATACTGACAATGATACATTCACCTTAGCATACAAATATTACCTGACTATGAGTGTTATGGTAGAAATATCATCACAAAGTGAAAGATGTATTGTTACATAAGCAAAATGGAACAATACATCTATCACTGAGCAATGATATTTCTACCATCACACAAATTTAAGGCAATTAATATTTGTTTTATATCACTCCTTATAAATTCTTTAACCTCAAAATAATGATAACTTCATTGTCATCCAACAGTGTTTAACATTATAAAAAAATATGGTAGCGAGTCCGCAACTAGGCACATGTGTGTTTCAATGCAGGGCAATGATATTTCTATATCATCACCAGGAGGCAATGGCAATGAACCAATGAAGTGGCTAGAATTTATAAGTGAGTGATATTATATAATGCAGGTTTATGGTACAAGAGTTGATATAATAATAAACTTATAATAGTAAGCCAAATTCCTTCTGGCTGGGACTTGGAAATTAAATCAAACAAAAGTTTGACAGAGCAAGTGGGTGAAGGCTTGTAAGACAGCTTTAATTTGTTTAAGTTAAATTCAACCAATTTCTGCATTTTGTATCAGGCAGAATAGAGTAGAAGAGGGGGATCTTATGGAACAAATTAACACATTATCCCATATTGACAAACCACACTTTTGTGAGTAAATGGCAGTTTGTTTTCACCAAGCTGTGACATCACAGTGGGGTCATCCATAACTTAATCTCAGCCTGTAGGATGAATGGTTGGATAGAGTAACTCTGCTGGAGTTGTATGGTACAAGAGTTGATAAAACAATAAACATTACAATACCACAAACCAATCCCCTCGGGGTGGGTTTGCATATGCCCCAACCCCAGCCTACAGGATTAGCCTTGGTTACTTTGCTGAAACTATATGTGGTATAAGAGTTGATGAAACATTAAACTTAACAATTTAAACAAAACCAATCTCCTCTGACTGGGACCACCTAATTTCAGCCTGTAGGATGAAGCTGTTTTGTACACGAGTTGATGAAAAAATAAACACACCGTAATAAAACCAAATCAATCCCTTTGGCTGGGACTTGCATATAACCCAATTCCAGCCTGTGGGTTAAGTTTTGGTTACTCCGCTGAAGCTGTTTTGTACACGAGTTGATGAAAAAATAAACACACCTTAATAAAACCAAATCAATCCCTTTGGTTGGGACTTACATATAACCCAATTCCAGCTGTGGGTTAAGTTTTGGTTACTCCGCTGAAGCTGTTTTTTGCAAGAGTTGATGAAAAAATAAACACACCGTAATAAAACCAAATCAATCCCTTTGGCTGGGACTTACATAACCAAATTCGAGCTATGGGTTAAGTCTTGGTTACTTCGCTGTTTCGCACAAGAGTTGAACTGAGGATAACAACTAATCCATAGCTGCTTCATATTCCAACAAGTTTTGCATATCTTCTTCTAGATGTCCTGTCAAGTCTTCTAGTATTACGTCCAAGGCCTGGAAAAAATAAGAAAAGTTAATTCTCTAAATCGATACAATCAATTCATTGACATTTCCCTGTTTCTCTCCTTTTTTCTTCTTCTTTTTTTCAACTGAATAGTATACAAGTATTGAATGCTCATGATGGAAATTGTATTAAGACTATTGCCCCAAAGTGATCATGGGACTATATACTATTTCCAGAGACCAATCGTCAAGAGAAATAGTATGATAGTCTTCCGGTATAGTGACAAGATCACATAGTTTTTATTATATCTTTCATAAATATATTATTGTTCATTGATTGGTTAAAACCTGGTCACATGATAATAAATGGCACCACTATTTTGTGAAAAAACAAAACAATTCTATATTTGAAGGAGCGAGATACTATTTTTGAGGGAGATAATAGCCTATTTCATTTTAACCTCATCCCCATTGCACAATCCCACGCTAAAGCAACTTTTAGCAAGAAGTTACAAGGGTGCATTATAATGTAAGAAAGTATCAGGTATGGCATTTAACCAATCAATGAACAAAAAAAAAATGATATAAAGCAAATATTTAATGATCTTATTTGGGATCTAAAGTGGAATCTATTTGTCCCCTTGGTGATCTGGAGGATAATAGAACCTCTCGCCCTCCAGTTCACCTCAGGGACCAACAGATTCCACAAGATCCCTCATGATCATTAAATATTTGTATACTATTGCCAGAATGAAAGAGCAGTAAATATTTGTTTTATATATCAATTTTGTTTTGAGAAGGCAATAGGTAAAAAACTATTGATCGGCTCAAATCATCCCAATCAGTATATAATATTCAACATCTGTATTTAAAATGTCAATTTATTTTTTGGTTTCTCCCAGCTAAATAATATCCAATATACCATTAAATATTAAGGAGTTTTTTTCATAATACATTACACCTCATTAACTCAATATACCTCATTAGTCAATTCATGCGGAAATTGCAATTTAATCATTTATTATAAGAAACTTCAGATAAGTGAGCTTGCTAAAAGCAAATCGATAACATAAATTATTGCACTGCCTTGTATCCACGGCGACACTACAATACATAAAGGGAGTTAACGAGATAATCTTTGCTAGTGGTTGATGGATGATAATATAAATATTTTAAATATGATGGAAAATTGATACTAAAATATGTATGCTTTCCCGTATTTTGAAACTGCCTACTTGGTCATGTTCATGATTATTTACTGTGATTCAGAATTATGATTCAACAAAAAGGTCAATTATTTTTACGTTTTTTAGGAGAAATGGTGTTATATACAATAATTTTGACATATTGCTAATTGGATCAAAATAGAAAATGTTTCTTGTCAGAAAATCTAATTTATATTCTTTTAGAAGACACCATCAATATTATACTTTTAGCAGTGTGAATATTGGTATAAATAGTTTATGGTACACAAATGGGTACATGTTTCTTTCTGGGATAACAATTAAAATGAGTTTTTTTCTAAAAATGAATACATAACAATAAATATTTTAATGGCACCTTCAAAAAGAGGGAGGCCAACTACTCTTTTTACTTCGGTCTTTAGGCCCTTATATGAATACTTCTAACACATGCATTACATAAAGATACATTTTGTCAAATAAAATAATTCTAAACATTGTATTTTCTTTACTTTAGTTTAATTGGATTTGAATTATTAATTTGGCTTTTAGATTTTTATAATTGATTTAGTTTAGTAGATTTGAATTATTGATTTAGTTTAATCTGAGACAAATATAAATTCGTCTCAGGTTTAATTAGATTTGAATTGTCATTTATATACAGTTAATAAAATAAAAAACAGTGACAGCTACAAAATTGGTATTGTTAAACTATTAATCATCTAACAACATAATTTTCAATCACAGTAATATGATTTTCAGTATTACTGCTGATTGCGCATGTTTTACCTGTGCCATGCTAATATATTTAATTAACAACGTTAACTTAAAAATATTATTTGATCAATGAAACTCATAAATGAGTCAATTATTCACAATCAAATCCTCAGCCCATACATCACATAAAATCTATTTGATTTTAAACAATTGTTTTCGAAAATTGTGTATTTATGAAGCTCATATTTGATACCTCAACTCATACCATGAGATGAGATAATGAATCTATTTGCTCATTATTAAAATCTTAAATCTTCATGTCGCATATAATGCTATACGCCGGGACAGTTGTGACGTCATAATTTATGCACATCACCCAACACGTGCGTTTTGGACCCAAACAAACAGTGTGACCATTTTTGCCACACGTTAAGTCTATGGGGAAAAAACTCTGACTCCGATTTTATACCATAACTTTCGTCTAAAACAAAAATAAGGGAAAACATGCCGGCCTATTATGCTGAAGGTTGTGATTACAAGCCAGGACAGGACCCCTGCCGTTATT
>JXSR01S004792.1:68663-81293 GCA_000969725.1 Ophiothrix spiculata
TACATCTGTTGCTTCAAGAGGTGCATCTGCTTCGTATTTCAAAATTTTGTCGGCGTTTCGCAGAAGTCAATGGCTGTTAGCCCAGACCCAATATGTAATGATATGGAGTATGGGTCTGGAAACTCAGACTAACACGGTGCTATGCCTCATCGGCAAGCTGTCGGTCAAACCCGAATACCCCCAATTTTGTCTCCATGCCGGATAAAAATGGCGGACATGTCTGGTATCTCCGCTTTAAATCTATGGTCAAACCGTAATGGCTGCCATGGTCGTCTAGGGCACCCATAAAAAAGAACTCAAAATAATGTACGCCCATCCATTATGAGACGATAGATGACAGGCAAAACAATATATATTATTCTCTACTGACATTGTCCTTGATTTATTAATAGAGTATAGCAGCCTAGCAGGGCCCAGAGCTCGTTATAATTTTTGTTAAATGTACCTCGTTTATCCAGAGATTTGCCCGTTGATGAGCCAGCTGTTGAACGTGAAACAATTTTCTTCTCCATCTCTCTTCCTTCCGACATTAACTGCAATATATCTTGTGAATGCTGGTCGCAGCTGGGCTGCTCCCTGCACTGGGGTGCTGTGTTTTGACTGCAACTTGATGGACTTCATTTCAACTTTTCAGAGCTCCATGATTGCGAAAGAAAAATATCAAACCGAAATTCCGTTTGATATGATAAATTTTAGAGTGGTTTTAGAGCAAAATTAAAAGGTGCAAGGTAAGCCTTTCCGGCTTATCTCGTGCTCTAAAGCACAAGGAATGACGCTTTTGTGTCGTTAAGGCTCCAAATTTGGTCTAAACCGACCAATTTGGAGAAAATAATGGACTGTTCACTGTCCGTCTATGCATCAATCGGGCGATTCTCGCCAGAAAAACACCCGGATCCGGAAGATTTCCCTGATGTCAGAGGTCAAATTTGTGACCTCGGATGACCTCAATCAACGGCGGAGAGATTCAAAACAAGGACAACCGACCGACCAATAAAGCAGCGATTTCTTCGTTTTTACAATAATTCTGGATTGAAGATTGTAAGGATATGAAATTTTGTTATGTAAAGACACACATTATATAAACGTAGCACAGCCGAGAAAGGCAAAAATCATGTACATGTCGAGTGCGTAATAGTCACACCGGGCATTGCGGGAGTCACACTCAGTCTCAGTCAGTGTGTAAAATGTTGCTCATGTTCAAGATCATCACAGTATGGCATGATGATTGTCGACAGTGCCATATGATATGGCCATGCATCATTGCATGGAATTAGAGAATAAAAGTAAAGATTTATTGTTTTACATGTCATCTATCGTCTCATAGTCTTATAGACATAAGTTTAAATAAATGTACACACATCAATTATTAATAAAAAATTTGAGTCATGAGACATGTTGGTCAAGAATGAAGTCAATTATTTGCAAAAAAACAATACTATATAGAGATTGTCAACACGCCAACGGTAAAATTCGAATTTCCGAGGGTAATGTTTACATTCTCCAAATAACCTTATTCTGCAATAGTTTGAAGCTTCCTATAGTTGTTGGATTTAATTCGTGAACGCGTACTCAGAGCCTTGTGCGTACACGCGAACTAAACAACCTTGAAAATATACGCTCGCGTCAGGGATCACTGCGTACTTGCTATAAACACGCGTTCACGAATTAAATCCAACAACAATAGTACTAGTGTTTCCATGTATGTCAAAACTAAAATTTATCACCTAGATTTAAAAATCACTCTTCTTCTCTTCAAGTTGAAATAAATTCCAAAAAATTTCCTTCTCCACATTTCTCTGACACTGTCAAGTCTCAAAATGGCTGGCACATGTTTTGATTTTTTACAATGGGAATTCATGAGTGACACTGTGACAGAAATTAAAATTTTGTACATGCCCGGGACTCGAACCCACAATCTCTGTATTACGGGACCCGTGCTCTTAGAACCGCTCGGCCACGCTCCCCTTTCAGATGATTTATATAAACATACTTTGCACAGAAAGATATTGGTTTGAGACTTGAAATAGTCTACATTTAAGTTGACCTTTGACTTCAATATTAATTAGCTATGATGCATATGTTTCTGATTGGCTCACTCAGTTCCATGTGCTTTTGGTGGTGGGAATTTTAACAAAGACATGCCATGTGTTGGAACCATTGGAGTTTCCAGTGGCTAAGTTTAGGGGTTTTATTCATAAGTAAACATTTGGCCTTGCTGGTGCTATATTCTCATATACAGAGGGTGTTTGCTTTGGATAATTTTGATGTAATGAATGTGTTTTCTGACTTTTGACCTACTTTTTGACTTTGGTTATGAGGCTTTATTGAAAAAATATTTCACATAGCAATTATATAGAACTTATGATGGAATGGAGCTTTAAGCTAAGCTTGCAACTTTTAACTCTGAAATATTTTGAATAAACTTAACATTTTAGAAAAACATTTATGACAAAATGAATTACGAATATCTTAACTTTTATGTATGGTGCAAATTACACTTAAAATGAAAAAAAAAACCGATGGATATTTGGTGCCTAGTCAAGCATTTTGGAAAGTGACTCCATACAATTCATTACACTAGGGAAACAATTGGTACTGTCATACATGACTACTACTGCAGATGAGTTACGCCACTGTTTCGTCAATAGCAAGACCATATCAAGCAACATCCAACTTCAACATTGTATGTCGATATATATTTTGTACTAGTACCGTAAGGCCAAAAAAAAAAAATCTTTGGTTGCCCTCCACAGCTTTTTTCAGAGAGGGTCGGACGGTCGTTTTTTTGTTTTTTTTTAATACTCTTCCACGGACTGCTAGGATGATCGGCTGCTCCGGCCTTCACAACTTCCCTCGCGACATCCAAATCAAAACAATCAAATACTTCTTGTAGTTATTTGGGACATCCTAAACATTTTGAGGGTTGAATATCGAATAAAAGCAAAAATTTAGCCTTTTTTTTGTAGTTTTTGGTAAGTTTTGCATATTTTTTTTAGAAAAAAAAAATTCAATAAAAAATAGTTTGGGTCGGGCTGAAAAATAGGGTCGGTCGGTGGAGGGCAACCAAACAATTCTTTTTTTTTTGGCCTAATGGCTGTAAAGACTTTACTAAAGAGGAATTTATTTAGGTTTTTATTTTTTAATTTTGTCAATTCAACTTAAAAAACTATTAAAAACACCCATACATGTGTAACTCTAGATTACTGAAGTGTTTTGAAGGTATATAGGTGCATTGTATGGCAGCCACGTTTTTGTGCGGGCAGGGCACCTGATAGCAATTATTAATATTGTACACTGAAGTTACTTTGCAGTGATCTATAATTGCTGTTCATAGGAACTAAAATTTTGAAGTTAAAAAAGGGGAAATTTAAATCAAGTGCTAAATGTCTACTTTTGTTGTTGTTGTTCACTTAAGAGGTCATGCGTCCTCATTTGATCACTTGACTTTTTTTTACTTATGTACAGAGTATTTCTAGTAACCATCATGGAATCGTTTGGCGAGTATGATCCAGCAACCCCATTGGCCAGAATATTCTGTGCACGGATCAGTAATCAACAGTTTGAAGACCAGGCATCAGAGGAAACATATTCAGCGCTGCAGGTAATTTGGATGTTTAGTTGATCATTTAAAGCAATACTATAAGATTTTGATCAAAAATTGTTTATAGTAAAAACAGCATAAAATGGAGGAATGGGCTATCTAAAAGCGTTTTCAAGTGTATTTTGAGAAAAATTATTTTGCCATCAAAAAATGGATAAGAAGCACATGTATGCATGCTTTCCTATACTAATACGAGTTCGCTGACCATGCACTACACACTTTTTTTATGATAAGGCCAAAAAAAAAATAGTTGTGTTGCCCTCACAGGCCCAAAGTGGTGGGGACGGCCAGGCCGGGTTTTTTTCCCCTTTTTTTTTTAATAACAATTACAGATGCCATGTGTAAATAGTGTAGGATACATGGTTGTTTGCTACTTAAAGGTGAATATTTTCGGGACTGGAAATCAGGCAAAATATTTGTGCAACTCAAGAAATATTAAAAATCAAGAGTTTTGATGAAAAAAAAAAACCCGGGTCGGGATTTTCCACAATTTCGACCCGGCCGGCGGAGGGCAACACAACATTTTTTTTTTTTGGCCTAATGTGATGAATTTCTTAATTTAAATATTGTTTTCAGAGTTTAATGGAGTACATGGAGCAGCATCCTGAAATCTATAAGAAGGTTCTTGCTAGGAGGAAGAAAGAAGAGGCTGAAAATGCTGGAATGCTGTCGTTCCTCAAGGTATGTTTAGTTTGTTCTATCTTTATTCTGGCATACTCTTTCAATACAAATGTACTGGTCTCCCAAGAGGTCCAGAGAAAAATTACATGTACATATATTTATAAATTATTTACAAAGAATAATATTTACAATATTAATGTTTCTATATTTAAATGAAAAGAAACAAAATATACAAATAGTCAATGAATACAATTTACTTAGAAATAACATTTCTAAATTCATTTAAACTCATATTCAAAAAATTGGAGCGGATATCAGCTGGGAGTTTGTTCCAAAGGGAAGCAGCTCTATAGTGGAAAGTTCTTCTACCAGCAGCAATGTTCCATGATGGTACAATAAGAATATTATTTAATCTACTCCTTGTGTTTTTGGTATGAGTTGAACGTGTGAAAGTGAACATAGTTGAAAGATATTGAGGAGCAATATCTTTTAAACATTTAAAAGTCATAACATTAACAAGTAGCTGGTGATTCCAGCGCTCATCAAGTCTGTCCCAGCTTAGGTCGTTCATCATTTTATCTATTGAAGTCCTGATATCTGCATGAAGAAGTATACGCGCAAGCTTGTTATGCAAGATTTGAAGGCTATTGTGATTGGTGATTGAAAAGTTAGACCATACAGGACTGCAATAGTCAAAATGAGGAAATACCATTGCTTTAGTAAGAAGTTTGGTAGTTTTACAAGGAAGATATTTTTTAATTCTACGAATAACACCAATACGCTTAGAAATATTTGAAGATAAATGGTTCACATGTTGATTCCATGACAATTGTGGATCAAGTATTACACCAAGATACTTAAACTTATCTACAATTTCAATGTTTTCATTTTCATAATTTAATGAAATATTCTGAAATTTCTTTAATGCCTGTTTAGTACCAAATATCATTAATTTTAATGCCTAAATTGTATATGTGACCCGTCATATCGAAAGGTACCTTAAGGGTCCCAAAATCAAAATTGATTTTTGGTCTCATCTGAAAGCTGAGAGTTAAAGCTTTAAAATGACACCTATTTCAGGGGCTGTCTTTTAAGGTGCTACAGAGTTTTGCTCTTCTTAATTGCTTCCCGATTGCTCTAGGTGAGCAATTAGGTGCTCCTCATAGAATGTAAGGTTTCTGATCTTTATTGCTTTAAGCCTTGTTTTGCTCAAAAATTTCAAATTTCAGTCCCTGCTATTTGGTTATTGGATGTTTGCCATGGTTGCAAAGTTACATCAAAATTAGCAAAAGGCATCGGGCTGATTCGGAAAACTATAGTTCTGAGAAGATAAAGTTTAGAGTTTTGTGTACTAAGTAAAACTTTAAAGGAGATAGGATTTTTATCTTGCATTTTAACATATTTTTCTTATGTTTTGGATTTTGGAACCTGAAAAATATGATAGAATACTCTTGAATAGTAACGTTTCTAATGAAATTAGAAATTCAGCCTTAGACGTGATTTTTGACTATGCTCATCTTCAATGGCTCGTATCTCGTAATTTACTATACCGAACTTGAGGTACCTTTCGATATGGCGGGTCACATATGTTACACACACACCCCACACCTAACCCCATACCCTTTTCCATGGGTGTCCATCTAAAATGAGTGTTTTAAAAAATGTGGAATGTTACACACTCACACCCTCACTTTTTTTTCCTTGTTTGGTTTTGAATGTAAAAAATTCAACCCAACCCATTAAGTTTTCTGAAGTTCCTGTAGACTTAAATCCTCTCTGTATTTTCAACATCGTCCAGACATATATATATATACTGCCCAACAGAATCTCAGTGCACATCCTGAAAATGTTGCCTTCTCAAACAGTCCTTCAGATTAACAAGCATTTCTTGTCTATTTATCCACTATCTTGTCTGTCCTGTCTTGTCTTCCATGTTTTGTATAGTTTTGTGCCGTAATGTCCTTGACATCAAATTTCCCTTTATATGTTTTTTATTGTTTTTTCTTTTAATTAAAAGGTGGGGCCAGACTAAAAGCTCTTAAGAATTTTTTGGCCTCCCCACCATGTTTCAATTTACTTTTAGCATAGCCTACATACAATTTTCAACCTCAGCTACTATCATATTGTGAACTACTATAATAAAATGTAGATCAAATTGATATTGTATAATAATATTGTCAATTCATATTATACTAAATTTGTCTAATATCATTTGTATAAGATTTAGCTGATAAGTTTATTTTGAAAATTGTATAATATTCATGCATTTTTGAGAATTGTTTTATGATATATGATTGTAACTTGAGAAACATGGAAATAAACTAAACTTGAAACTTGATATATAAGATTTACTCTTTATGCTCAAGTTTTATTTATGCTGACTCAAGGACTAATTAAGAGCCTGCTAGATACTTAGCTACTTAAAGGTAGGTACAAATGTATTCCGAACTGGTGAAAAATTTAGCAAATACTTTTTTCATATTTGAATGAAGGGTCATCACCTACATAAAACAATTGTCAAGTTTCATCTGTATACCTTGAGCCGAACTAATGCTATAGGCAAAAATGTGTCTTAGAGTGTCCCTAATAGAGGATATTTATTCTTGTTAACAAAATGTTCAGGTAATTCAGCACTATTTTGATCATATCTCTTCAAGAAAACATTATTAGTCGAGAAAATTATAATAATTATAATATGTGTGGTGCTCTGGCAAAATGAGCGGAAAGTCACGATTTTCAAAATCAAGTTTATGTCATATTTTAACTCTACATAATCTCAGCTTTCGAGTGATGTATAATATGTTATACTTTCTTTCTACAATTTTCATTTAGAGATCGAAATACAAGGCAGTCCACTCCAAATCTGGCAGTAAAAATTTGTCGCAAATCGACTTTAAACTTACTGATCACTATAGTGTATAATAGCAAAATAGCGATCAATTATCCGTGAATAATTACACTTCCCGGCATAATTGACCTTAAAAACGTTAGGAATATGTTACCACTTATACATTAATGCGTTTTATGTCAAAAAACGAAATTTGATCTTTTCATCATATTTCTACTTTAGCAGCCATTTATTCAAAATCTTCAATCGCGACTTTCCGCTCATTTTCGCCAGAGCACCCCACATATGTTATATTATAACATTCGATGATAAATCCTGTTTGTCTTTACAGAGCAAAGTCCTTGAGACCTTTCAAGGTGAGAATTATATGGAAAACAGCATCACTGAAGATGAAACTAATGAGAAACTCAATGACATGCAAGAAGAGATTGGAGAAGCTTTTAACTATGCACAAGGTAAATTTAAAAATAAATAAAAATAAATAAATAAATAAATAAATGTCGGTGCTTATATAGTGCTTTTTCAAGAATTGATCAAAGCGCTTTACATTTATTCCGTTACCAATAGAATATAACCAACTTACGCGGCTGCCTTACAATCACGGCGCCTATTGAGTATATTCCTAGTAACTACCCATAATGACGCTTGGATCGACGAAGCAATTAGGATTAAATGTCTGTCTTGCCCAAGGACATAACCCGTTGGCCGTAGCGGGGCTCGAACTCACGACCTACTGATTCACAGTCCTGCTCTGTTCCACTAGACCACACAAGCTCCTCCAAGGTAAAGATAGAATCTGGGAACAGAGAGAATTGGAATTGAAACACCCTGGCTGAAATGTGCCCCAACCCTGGTGGGGTGATTTGCTACAAAAATCAGCTGATTATTGTAGCAAATTGGTCATGACTATATTAAAGAGCCTCATTTATATGCTAATTTCTTTTGTTACATTCTATTGTTATATCTGTCAATCAACCCTGTTTACGTCATTCCCTCTCGAATATGATTGGCGAGTATACATCTAAGCCACGCCTCTATACACTGTTCACCTTTTAACCCAGGCGTGGATGGTACCTCGTTCTTCCAT
Source organism: Ophiothrix spiculata (assembly GCA_000969725.1). Lineage (NCBI taxonomy): Eukaryota > Metazoa > Echinodermata > Ophiuroidea > Amphilepidida > Ophiotrichidae > Ophiothrix > Ophiothrix spiculata. Next base: position 76,821 of record JXSR01S004792.1, read on the forward strand.
TGGCTGGGAATACGAGTTTCAAGGCCCTGATATAGAATCCTAGCTGCTCATAGAGGGGTTAAGGGGAGCACCATTAGATTTCCAGGGGGGAGCAGGAAGTTGGTTTCAGGGGTGAATTTTTTTTTGCGCCCCATTCGGGAGCGAAATTTTTTTTCTTGAAAATACTGTTTTTCTGCCTATTCCATGTTCAGGGAGGAATTATTTTTTTCTTCTGCCTGTGGAGGGGGATTTTTTTTTTTTTTTCAAAAACTTCCTGCTCTCCCCCCTGGAAATCTAATAGTGCGCCCCTAAAAGGAGTCAATGGAGCAGGTCTAGTAAACATTTTGTAACAAAAATAGTTGTATTTTACACAGCTATTTTGATAAGGGTATTAGTTCAACACAATTTGTATAAAAATACCTGAACAAGCACTTAACAAATTTATTTGAGTAATATCGTGGTGCTTTAATTCGTAAGCAGTGTTTACTTTTAGAAGAAAAGTTGCTTGTGGTTAAATGCTATCCATGGTGAGACCGTCTAAGCAATTTTCAGAGTGAATTTCCCTCTGGCTACTTTTGTTTGATTCCATAGTTTAGTTTAGTTTAAATCTTTCTTTATTCTGGGTAAAACTCACATTCAAATACTCTGTATGGATGTTAACAGGTAGACTCCATAGTGAAGCAGCCCTGTATTGAATACATGTAGTTCTTTTACCAGCAGTGTTATACCATGGGGGTACAATAAGGATGTTAAACCAAGCTAACTTCTTGTGTTTTTTCATGTGTTGAACGTGTAAAAGTGAGATAAGATGACATATAATCAGTTGCAAATTCTCGTAAACACTTAAATATCATAATATAACATGATTTTCCATCTCAAGTTTATTCCAGTTTAGATCTTCCATCATTTCATTTATTGGGGTCCTCATATTCAAATAGAACATAACTTCAGCTTTAAAATTATGCCACTTTTCAGGTTTTAACCTGAAATCAGGTTTTTTAGAAGCTCAAACCATGATTTCAGGTTTTTTATGATTTCAAATTTACGTATTTACATGTACATATACTTTCAGGCTTCAGCCCCTTTTGGAGTATCTTTAAAGAAACGATGGCTTTTTCAGGGTTTTTTCAATGAAATCAGTGGCATCTCTGATTATACTTGTTTCAGGTTTAAGATTCTTAGAAGCATGATAAGTTAGAAAATGTAAAACTGACTGAGAAATCTTGCTTTGAAGTTTTCATTTTGTGTACATTTCCAATTTATCTACTACTAGTATATTAAAATGCAAAATTGTAGGGTGTAGCCCCTTTTTTAAGTTAGTAATAACACTCCTTGTTTCCTTGGGCAAAAAACTTTACTCTAATTGCTCCATGGTTCGGAAGTCAAGTAAAGCCGTTGGTCCCCTGTGGGAATGCTCCTTCTTTGGGCGCTGCATACAGTGTATACCTGGTGGTGAGTTATACATCTTATTTGATTTCAGTAAAGGTGCCTTTACAGCTTGCCCCTGGTTTGGTAAAACTATCTAACTAACTTTTGAAAAATCTATTGATGGTACTTGAAAGTCTCCAAAAGTACACTACACCTTTTAAATCTGGAAATGGTCAACAACATTTAACAGCATAAAATTAACAAACGTCCTATGTTTGAATTTCAAATGTGATGTTCTCAAATTGAACATTGCATTTCGAGTTAGATAGTTTTACCAAATTAGGGCCGAGCTTTTTATGAACAAAACATTATGACTAAAATGAATTTGTCTTGATGTATTGTTTTCTGATTTCATTTTTTCCAATTTTGCCTTTTCTTTGAACTGTACTGGCTATGTTTTTGATATATCGATAAGCCCACAGCATTTGTAACAGGGGTGTGAGAGTTCAGAATGTAATCTGATTTCAGATTTTTTCATGCCTTCAAAAGAGTCATAATGTCAACTATTTTTGTTATTTTCAGCCTGTTTTTGGCATTTTGTCACTATTTTCAGATTGTTTTTGTCAGCTGACTCTCACAGCCCTGTTGTACTACTAGAGTTTAATTTATGTTTATGTTTAATTTGTGCTATTACAGAAATCCGACGTAGCAATATTCGGTTTTCAAAGAGGCTTGCAGCCAAGAGATCTGCTGGCAGACCACGAACCAATGTCTCCTCAAAAGTACAAAGGACCATACCAGAAAAACCACGTAGACACAACATCCCCACACCTCCCCCGTATCCACCCCCACACTCAAGCGTTGATGGCAGTACCCCATTAACAAGGCCTCCAATAAGACCCCAGAAGAATAAATCGAACAAGTCAGGAGGGGCTGCTGTACCTCCTCCTCCCCCTCCACCTCCTCCTCCTGGAACATTTGCCCAGCCAAAGCCTCTTGGTGAGAGGACAAACACTGTAAGTATAGCAACAGGCCCCCGAGGCCGTATTCATAAACTCAAACTTGATTGACATGAACTTGAGGGTGAAAAGTGGATCATGAATTGCCCTTTTAAGTCATTCCCTTAACTTTGAAGCTCAATTTCTGCTTTATTGCAGTGTGTTATTTTTGTTCTTATTAAATGTAATTTTAAGTGCAAAATGCTAACTATAATTTGTAAAAATTATTTCCAAGTGTTAAACTGACTCTCTTAAGTCACAGTTTTCTTCTATCAAAAAGCAAATTATGTAAAATATATGCTATCAAATACCCATGTGACTTAAGGGCAGCTTTTAAGAGTGCTCCAACGTCCCCTTAAAAGTTGACCTTAAAAATTATAAGAGCTAAGGGATTTCCTTAAATATTTGTTCATTTAAGTGTAACTCTAAGGGTTTGTATTAAAATTCAGCAAATTTAAGGGAATCCCTTTAAAAAGTTGCACTTAAGTGTGCTTTATGAATACGGCCCCTGACATTCTATTCCCATAACATTTTGTAGCTGCTCTAATTACTGTTGGTTATTGGTTTGTTTGTTTTGTTTTTAAGTTATCATGTGTTGAAAAAAATTGCAATAAATCAGTGCACAAAGGCAATGTCTGTGACGTCACAGAAGGACTAATCCTGCTCAGATACAGTTTTTCTGCTACGGCTGTATGACGTGCAATTGGCGCATGAGCTGGGAAAATTAGCGCAACAGAGTTTTTAAAATTTCCAGACATTTTGAGATTTTAACACCATTTGAAGTGTTAGCGGTAATAATTGAAGCATGTAAAGTTTCATTTCCAAATCCCACCCTGAATGATCAGCATATTTAGATTTTCTTAAATTATTAATTATCGTTGTCAACAACGACAAAAAATTGCCCCTAGAGTTGAATTCTTAAAGTTGACTTTAATTAGTAGATTGAAAGAGAAATTGACATTTCTTTTGGTTAATCTGCATCTATGGAGAAAATCAAAGTTAAACCAATGAATTATAACCTCTTCCCTGACTTATTGCATCAAGGCTATGTCCATGACGTCACAGAAGGACTAATCATGCTCAGATACATACAGTGTTTCTGCTAAAGCCGTACGGCGTGCAATTGGTGCATGAGCCGGGAAAATTGGTGCAACAGAGTTTTGAAAATGTGTGTGAAAGATGCATTTTCTTGCTTATTGAGCACATTTTCAGCCTCAGATAGTGATTATGGTGCAAGTATCTCATCAACTTTTATCGAATTGGCGCAAGCTCAAAAACCTAAACAGGAACACTGCTCGGATACCTACAAATCATGGCGCATCACAAAACCTTGTCATTGATCTACATATCACCAAAGATTTAGTTAATGAGACACTCTATGTGGGTCACAGGTTTGATGCGGTTTATGGGCTCCAGGTTTACTGTTGTTGAATTCGGAGACCAGATTTGGCACTTTGATCTATGAATTGTGCCATTTATCTATCATCTCCTCTAATTTATCCTCCTTTATTTGTGGAAATTACAAATACAGTTTACATCAGGGTTAGATTTAGATCTGTTGTCATGGAATTCTGTAGCACATATTTTAGTATAACATTTGATTTCTTTCTTCTGTTTTAATACGAAAACAGATCAACAGTCCAGGAAGAAAGCGAACACCTAAATCCAAAATGGCCAGTACACCCAAACCACAGCATGCAAACTTGAAGAAAGTCTCGCAGTATGGGTAGGTGGAATTAGGCCAAAAAAAAATTGTTTGGTTGCCCTCCACCGACCGACCCTATTTTTCATCCCGACCCAAACTTTTTTGATTGACATTTTTTTCCCTAAAAAATATGCAAAACTTACTGAAAACAACAACAAAAAAATGTTATATTTTTTATTTTTTCGATATTCAACCCCCACAATGTTTAGGATGTCCCAAATCACTACAAGAGGTATTTGATTATTTTGATTTGGATGTCGCGGGGGAAGTTGTGAAGGCTGGAGCGGCCAATCGACCTAGATCCGTGGAAGAGTATTGAAAAAAAAAATTTAAAAAAACAAAAAAACGACTGACCGACCCTCTCTGAAAAAAGCTCTGGAGGGCAACCAAACATTTTTTTTGGCCTTATTGTTAAAGAATTAT
>JXSR01S004794.1:20987-35033 GCA_000969725.1 Ophiothrix spiculata
TGGGATTTTTAAAGCTAAAATTATACTCCAATCATGATAGGATTTCAAAATCCATGTATTTATAAAAAGTAAAAACATACCTTCATCTCATTTTAATACTTAATCTATCCATAAAAGATGCATGTCCAAATCAAAATATTAAAATCAGCAAATAGTTCTTTCCTTTTAAATCTTGTTTGGGTTTTTTCAAAATGGAATTCAACAAAAAAAGATAAAATTGGAAATGTGCTTTGTCAATGATTCATTGTCCATACATAACTGGGCAAATAGTTTTTTATTAAAGAACATTTCAAAAGAGATTAAATGTCAAAAGCCAAGCTCTTCCTGTTTTGGGTTGTAGGGGCAATGGATTCCGCAGTGGCACCTCCTTTTGGTATCAAGTTTGCTTTACATTAGTAACATTTCTTTCAACAGGATTGAATTAATCTGTATGCAAGGTTTTCATTGCTAACTCTCAACCGTTGCAAAAACGTTCAGAGTACGTAACAATAGACCTTTTCAAAATCCATTCGGAAATCTCCGGATCCATTGATCACATGGCCATTTTTTCAACCAATCACGTATAAGCTCATTAGTATGCACGATTTTGTAAACAAAAAAGTCCGAAAAATCACTCGCATTTCAGTGCAATAAAAGTGAAAAATAAATAGAACCAGACCCATATAATATTAGATACACTCATTCTGAACAACTTTCGGCCGATGGTACCATAAGCTCACCGACACAAAGAGTGAAATTTCCATTTGAAATCAGCTGATCTGCGCTGAGTAAGCTTAAGATTTGAAGTTGCATCAGGCGATCAAAGTGAAAGACTCTGTAGCGCTGACGCTAATTCCAAGTTCGAATTCGTACGCAACCAATTAACGAGAATGCGAACTTAACATTCTGGTTATTGTGTTGAAGAGTCACTTTTTCTTTCGGCAATTGCCGGAAAGTGTAAAATCAGCTTCGGAAATTCTCGGATAGTCTTGTTTTGAAAAGGTCTATTACTTTTCCCACTAGCACATAATTGGAAGGCTTAGTAAAAAGAGTTGACAATAAAAACCTCACAAACCAAGAAATTCAACCCTTGGAACGATATCACACGACTTATCATGTTACAAAAAAGTACTGAAATGCACTAAGAAATATTGCTCTTATGCTGTTATGAGTACAAAAAACAAAATCTGTCAATGTGTTAGTAATGTAAATTTGATCATGTTGTTAGTTGACTAAAGGCTTAACTAAGATATTCTCACTCATTTGTTGTCCAAGAGCAATAATCCAATATCAGAGTCTATTGTTATTTATAAGACAATTGGCAATCTCCAGGAGCACAAATGATTGACAATATCTCAATCTTGCATTAAAGTAACTACTGATTTCTGAGAAAGAAGATGAAGTTTTGTTTGACTGCTGTCAATATTGAGCAAAACTTTAAAAAGGACTTTTGGATATTTAAGAAATCATCATCTTATGATTGGCTTCAAATGTTATCCCAGTATCATGGATAAGTCATTACAACACAAAAAAGCTCATTTAGAAATATACATTTTAAAATAAATGCCATATTATTAAATTTTTGACCATGTGATTCAAACACAAGGCTACTAAACTGTTGTTCGAGTATTTCAGTCTTTATCATATTTGTCATGTCATTGTTTCCAAAATAACAATTTCGTATTGAACTCTCGCACAACAGTCAAACAATTCAACACCTTGCACACACAATGCAATGTAACATAAACTATAGGCCAAACAACAATAATTTATTTGACAGAGAAAAACAAAAATCCAGAGTACAAGGCCCCATTGTTTGTAAATGCAACCCCCACACTGCATATTTGTTTACATTGTCCAATAAACTTTTGTTTGTCCAATAGTTCAATTCATAATCTCTCTGCAAAACAAAACAAAACAAATCAAATCATGGCAAAGAACAGCGAGAAGACAAACTGACACGGATCCAAAAGGAACATTCAAATCATTGGGTGAGTTCAAATCTTTGAGAAATTGACTCATTACCAAACAAAAGTTTTACTATTGAAATTTGTATAGATGTAATTCATAATAGAAGTATCAAATTAATTTTACACCACAAATATGACTTGTCAATCAAAATCAGTCTTTTACAATAGAATATGCTAATCCTAATAATTTAGGTGTTTTGGTTTTGTAAATCACAATATGGAAATTTAAACATTGCCAAAGTGGGAATAGCGCGGGGAGAATAGCTGCATTTTTGCTCCAAACAAAAGAATTACAAACCTCTTTACAAATATTTACCAAAAACTATTGTTATTAATTACCATATATTTGAACTGACCCATCATATACCATACCGCAGTAAGTACAAAGAAGCTTAATTTTGGGGTGTCAAAAAGTTTACCGACCAACATTCATTACTCTAATGCAAAGTTGCTGCATTGTACTGTATACACCATTATTTGTCTAACTCGAAGTACGCATGATTCAAATGCAGTGGTTCTAAAACAGTTTTGTAATTTAAACAGAATAACCTAAAATTGGTTTCAATGGTAGTTCAAAAATGGTGGCATAATTTGGAATGTCCTTTTCAAATCCGTGTAAACTGCAAACAAAAACAAACGATCCAAGGAAGTTCATTCTTTACTTCTTTTCAGCCTCCCATGCAATATTGCGGACCCTGCCGACAAAGAACGGTCTCTTTTCAGGAGATGAGGGAGATAATTTAAGTCTACCTCGCTCCGGTGGTGACGATGTCGTCCTGTTAATCAATCAATTAGAACATGCATAAGAACAGCACAAACATTGCACAAGCCATAATACATACATCATATCGTCATGTGAGTGCAAGAAAATCATATCTGCAAAGGCTGCCATATGTTAAATTAATATAGCACCTTGTCACTATAAAGCCCGGGGGTGCTCAAATTTGGTTTGGAAAGGGACGTGCCTCTGGGAAAATTGAAAAGCCACCATACCAGTTTTCAAGAAAAAGGAACCCATCCATATATAAAATCTTCCAAATTTTGAGTCAAATTTAATCAAAAACGACATTTTTCCACCCAAATTTGCACTATTATGGCAAAACTATCTTAAGTTTTAAGAAGAAATATCAAAATTGGCACCATTTGGCGCAAATTTAAAAAAAAATTGAAAAATTAACCCATCAAAATACCACATTTTGCGAAGAAAAAGGACCGATTGAAATACCAGAGAGCCTAACTTTGCTACCCGAATTTGCGACACGTCCCCCATAACCCCTTTTGTACTAAGTACCCCGGGCTATAAAGCCATTTCAAGAGCCACTGACTCTAGGCTGGAGATTATAGTGTGCAAGGCAAATTTGTGAAGAATTTCAGTTAATGCAGATACAACTTTCTTGTACTCACATGACAATCTATTATTATTTACATTCATTGAAAATGGCTCTCAGTTTCATGGGCATCAAGATCATTCACATATAGCAAATCATTTCATACATATTGTAAACATACTGATACCCTGGTCACATAACCACAGCCGACCGACCGGTGTCTGGTAAGCCGAAGGAAGCTGCAACACCGGTATGACACCGGTGAATGCTTGCGATTGCGAGCTCTTGCGATGCACGGTTGGTCACCAGATGGTCGGCGGTAGTTATTAGACCATTACTGAAGACATCGTATACAAGCCGCAAGGTTTTAACTCAGAATTAAATTCTTGCGGCATGCTTCCGGCATCTCTGTGGTTCGTGGACACCTGTCCGTCACTTGCCGGTGTCTGCTGAATTCTACCCGGTATGACGCCGTAAACACATCATAACCTTGTCACAAGGTTATGTGACCAGGGGTCGATTTCACTAACGTTAAAATGCATCATTAAGACCAAAACCCATCGTTAGCTACGACCACCTCTTGACCGCACGCAACGATAATAAAGGGTTCGATTTTTCTAATGCATAATTCATATACCTTACGATGGGGTGACCACTTATGAAGGGTTTTCACATCTTTGTGAAGTCTAGTTGTAGTTACGAGCTGAACCATTCGTTAGCTACGATGCATCGTAATGTTAGTGAAATTGACCCCAGGGTATAATGCAAGTGTCAACGGTAGGCTTGATCTTGTCCACCTCCTCAAGGGTTCTTAGACATCCGATGTCATCTCAACATTAAATCTTGGGTTCGCAACAATGAGAACATGATGAGTCTTCTTTTTAATACAATTTATAATTAATTTTCAAAAATGAATTTGTACTAGTAATAAGTTCTAAAAGAAGTATCAAAGATAACTATTTTTTGATCTTGGCCTTAAAATTTGATGTCTTTTTAAATCATCACCAACATTCAGATCAATGATAACATTAATAGTAAAAGCAAATCTTCCCTTATCTATCTTAAAAATTAATACTGAAATGGCAATTCTTGCTTCACTTTTTTACACATGACATAATACATTCAAATTTGTCATAGAAAATCACATACTTTTTCATGCTTTCAAACACTTGCATATTAGCATTTTGCTTCGCAGTTTATTCTCTAGAAACGCTTTCAACCATGCATTATAACGTCGAGCTTTCAATCAACATCGATAAACTTACGCCGAATTACTAAGATCTGACAATGCATGATTACTTAATCGTCTGCGTGCGAAAGCTGGCGATGCTTCGCGCGATCGAGTCCTTCTAGATAAAACGGGTGACGGTGTGCTGTCATTCCAAGTGCTAGGTATACGAGAATCAAGATTATATTTTATACACAAAACAATATATAGTATGATACATTCTAATTATAAAATGGATAAATATTATATATATAAATCATATATGCTATAAATATCACCACCGCAAACGTAATATACAAATTGACCTTCCTTCTAAAACCTCCAGTGAAGTTGTCCATGGTCAATTTTGTTTATTACAAATTCAAAAAGAATAATCTTCTGCTTTAAATTAATACAAGCTTGTGAGTAATGATTTTAGGAAGCTAAGATTTCACAATAGTCGAAGTCAAGAAAACTTACACATTCAAGTTTGTACATTGAACATTTTCAACTCAACTGTATGTACTGAAAATTTGACATTTCCTTCAAGAAATGTACGAACATTTGAAATCTGCAAAAAACTCAATTTTGTCAGAATAAATCTTTTACGTATATTTTATGCTGTAAGCTAAAAATGATAAACTTAAGACTTTACTGGAAGTTCATGACGGAGGGTCAGATATGTGTGATGAACCACAACTGATGTTTTGTAATTACATACAAATCATCAATAAAGAGGAAAATGATCAAACTTTGTGATCATGATCCTGATTAACTCTTAAAATAAACTTGAGAATTTCATACGGAATCAGAGTGGATCAATATAGACAATAATGTCTGACAATTTAAATATGTGTTGCAAAAAATAATATGTAAAGCAAAGTTCTGATAATTTCATTCAAAGTTTTGGCCAAAAATGATAAAACGTTTTGAACTTTGTTGACAAAGAACTCTTTCTTCATACTTTTAAGTGGGATTTTTAAAGCTAAAATTATACTCCAATCATGATAGGATTTCAAAATCCATGTATTTATAAAAAGTAAAAACATACCTTCATCTCATTTTATTTTTATTTCAGCCAAATAATTTGTATGTTTCTATTTAAGAGCAAGAGATCCACTGATTGCAAGAGCTCATCCCCAGGAACAAAGTTCACTTAAACAAAATATATACTAAAATAGAAGTATTACACTGATAAAATGTAGCAAACATTGTTCATACATTTCCAACACTTACCGAGTTAGGGAGTCTTTTTTGGCATAAGCTTTCGGTGGAGGCATAAGCATTGATTCGGAAGTGGTGCTGCCCTCGTCTGTTGACGACTCTCCCGATTCTCTCATTGGTAGAAGAGGTTTGGCGTCAGGTTTATCATTTTGTCCAGCGTACAAGAGTTCCGCTTGAGTTGCGGTTCGACGTCTCGCCTGTGGAAATAATGGTGATTTAACAGCAGAAACAATCAGGGGTGCGAGAAACCTTCCTTGAAAAATTTACTGGGGTTAAGTACCACAATGGCTGAAATGAAAGTAATTTATATAAAGGAGGTAAGCAGCACAAAATACTCTCCACATAATGCTATTTTTTGGGGGGTTTGTATATACACAGATCTTTAAAAACGGGGGATGGTGATCGGCTGCATTTGTTTGAAGCAATGTTTGTGTTGGTGCCGAGACAATCCAACAGGCAATTACGTGTAGTCTTCTGTTATACTCCACAATCTATTCAGTAGGCTTTCAAAAAAGTTCATTGACCAACCGCGTCACTAGAGTGTACACTTTCAAGTCACCTGTGCGTAGCCTCTTGACTCATCGGTATTGCAAATATACTTTGATATAACCAAGTGAATGTTTAAATAACATTCCTTATACAATTTTTCAAAGAATTACCACGGTAAAAGCTCCTCGTTTTATTTATCATAAAGTGTTATAGTTATTTTTCTACTTTCACCGTGGTATTTATTTGCAATATTTATTTTCAGTATCACCATGTTGTATGTTTTAAAAAAAATGAAGGAGTGTAAATGAAATTTGACGGTAATTGATTTAGAACCCTGCTCTATTCAAACATAATGATCCAAATAATGGTTTCAACTCACACATAGAATTGAGATTATATCGATTTTCTTTTGTATTTGTACAGAATTCGCAATCCCCATTTTTAAAGATCTGTGGTATATATTTTGTTATGTTTTATAAGGGATTAAAGATTATTTCTCAAGCATAATTTGGCCTTCCAGTCTTCACCTTCACAATGGTTTTCAAATTTCTGTCATTTTGGTGTACTGTCTGATATGGAAATTTGACCGATTTGATTGATTGATTGATTGAATCTGAAGAACTAAATAGACTTGAATTAAAATTATCACTTAAGATAAAATTCAATCTAATTATACCATCTTGTGGAAGCGACATACTATAGTAATGGTTATATTGCTATGCAGTGACATATGAGCAAGCCTGTACCAAAAGTGGGGTGGGGCTGTATGTACTGGATATGTTGCACAATCCCCCATACCACCCCACCCCAATTTTGACAATCAAGGTCCGTAAAAATTCCAGAAAAGTTCATAAAAACCCTTCAAACTAGCCACAAAAACCTCCAAAACGTCCTAAAATACTATAAAGTACACCAAAATGACTGAACTTTGTAAGATTACTGACCCCTCCCCCTTTCGCCCCCTTTTTTTTCCCTTTTTTTTTTCATAACCACTGAAACTAGTTTAGGGGCATAAATTACAATCACTCAAGCATCCACAACACAGCAAAGCAAGGTTAAAGGATATAGTTAGTCTTCATTTTTTTTTAAATCTTAATTCAACAATTAAGTTAAAACAATTTGAAATCTGTTTTCAAAATCATCATTAAGTTCCATGCAAAATCACACATTAAGCTTTATAATATTAGTGTTTCAAACAAACTATAAAACTTTGATGCAATACTATTTTAAAAAATAATAATTTTTGAAAAAAACTTTCAAGAGAAATCATCACACATGTTATAAAGACATTTCTTCCTTCTTTACATTGTGAGCATACTGGCAAGTTGATTTTAAATTCCAGAATTATTGACAAAAACATGTTTAGGATTGCAATCATGGATAATTTGTGCTGAGACTGTTTTGATAACCTATACAATGCCTTAAAAAGGGATTACATTGGTTATTTTTCTTTCAAACTTTGGCTCAAAATTTGAATTTCTAAGTTGGTTATACCACGTGTATCAAAAAAAATTGTGCACGGCTTAAAACTGATTTTGACCTTGATAAAAGCACCAAATCATTATTTTCTTGTTATTGTAGTAAAGAAAATTTAACAAGCTTTCAAATGCAGATAAAATGGTGGAAATCAGATGAAAAATAAAAAAGATATGACCAATTATGTAATTACGTCTCTTTTCCTTCCATTCCAATGGGATTTACACAGTTAAGCAAGATATTACATATCACAATTACGGGTTATGGCATTATGATAAAAGCTACTCACAAAATTGGTCATATCTTTTTTATTTTTCATCCGATTTCTATATTTTTTCTGCATTTGAAAGCTATAACTGCTTTACTACAATAACAAGAAAATTATGATTTGGTGCTTTTATCAAGGTCAAAATCAGTTTTAATCCGTGCACAATTCTTTTTTGATACGCGTGGTATTATACAGGTTTTACCCTTCAATTTTTATATTTTCTGACTCTCTCCCCATCAACATTGTTTCGAGGTCCCAGAAAAGATCTGGTGACACGGCAACTTTTAACACTGGACTAGAGAAAACTAGCGGGAGAAGGGAAGCAAATTTTACGACACCATTACAACATTAGTGTCCAAACACCTATTTCCATGATTGCAGATCTGTCAATTTTGACGGCTAAGTAGTGGCAGACAACACTGATAACTAAAAAAATCTAATAATTCAAACAAAACTGACATAAACATTCAACAATTACAAATATGTGATAAATAATCTAAATTGAAATATGCTTACAAAACGTATCTATATTAATGTTTACCATACATGCATTACAATCATAATAGATGTAATAAAAGTTTTATCTACAAATTTTCATGCAGAAAAAAAATTCATTACTCACATCTTTCTGATCCAAAATTACTGACAAAGAACTACATCTATACATAACATAAAAGTGCAAAACCATAAACTTAATGCAATCATGCATTTGTAAAAAATAATACAACAACAACAACAAAACCAACAACAAACGAGATATAAAATCTTTATGGCTTACCTTATCTCTAATCCGAGTTGACGGTTGGGGCAGCATGGAGGGAGGATGATCATGAAATTGCGGTAAGCCTTGTAGGTTAATAGCCGGCATGGATGCAGAATTTGGCAGGCTTGTAGTCGTGCTGGTAGCAGTAGTAGCAACGGTACTAGTAACAGCACTGCATTATGGGTAAGAACCATCCAACCAGCACGGCCAGCAGTGGGTGGACGGGTAGCCAATCACAGGACACGTACAGCAGCGGGCAGGCAACGGTCAATCAACGGTCAGTCAAAAATAGGTGTCATGCATGGGTAGAGGAAAATAAATGGACAGGAAGGAAAAAAAAAAAAAGGGAAAAAAAAAAAAAAAGAAAAGGAGGAAGAATGGAAAACAGCAAATATATAGAGAGGGAAAAACGCAAAGGAACATGATGTCAGTGGTTATATTATACTACTGGATTATCATGCAACATTACAATGTTTCTTACTATTTTTTCATTACGTTTTGGGGATAATTAAGTTTGCACAGCAAGACTTTCTCTCAGAAGAAATATATATCATGAGTTATCAGGGGTGTGAAATTTCTTTTAGGCTGACTTCCTCATTTTTGAAAATATATTCAAGGCAAAATTTTAGCTTTTTTTTTTTCATTTTCAGCCCATTTTTTGAATTTTTCACTGTTATTCCTCGTTTTTGTACAAAGTTCCTCTTTTTTGAAAAGACGTCACTCACACCCCTGGTTATTTTGGGATAGCCACATACATACAGACAGTACAAGCAGTACTCAACGCGACCTCTGGGTTGCACAATGAGCTGAGATATGGTACCTTCGAATTTTTTCTCTTTTTTCAGAAATAATCTCAATAGCTATTCAGAGAGCAAAAATCTTGACTAAACTCACAGGCTGATCATGCATTTTCAAACCGGGTCTGTACTTCTAGACACTTCTATTGTGACTTCATCTGGTTTCAGAGATTCTCTGTCATATTACAAGTGTCACATTAATACTCTTGACCTTGTTGACATCTATTGATTACATTGTTGTGTGGGTCGCAGAGACATGTCAATTAGGCCTAAAAAATAATGTTTGTTTGCTGTCCGCGACCGACCCTAAAATGCCAAAAATTTAGGTCGGGTATTTTTTTTTTTTTTTCCTTCAAACATGTAAAATATGAAAACTCAATATTTTCGATGGAAAACGTAAAATTTAGCAGTATAAAGTCACTTTTAGTAGTATAAAATGCATATTTCCTCTAAAATAAAAGACCCAAAGTCTTTGATTAACTCCTGCATTGCTTGGTATTCATGATAAAATCCATGAAATGACATCATTCTTTAAAATAAATGTGAAGAGTAAAAAGATCAACCGACCGACCCACCCAAAATTTTAATTTTTCCACTGGAGGGCAAACAAACAATTTATTTTTTTGGCCTTAGTTTATTTGTGAATTCAAATTTCCTTGTGCCAAACCATTGCCACAATATGCAGAGAATCCATCATCCATTACAAAATGGTCTCCAAGACTTGCATATGCATATTAAGGGGTTTTCTCAGAGATGCAGATGCTTACGATTGCAGGATAACAAATTTTTAATAAATAGTAAAAATTTAAAACAATGTTTGTACCCTTTTTGCGTTCGCAAATTTAATTGCACACTGAACGAACGCTTTACTAACGTATTTGATTAATCATCCGCTGCATAGCTGCGCAAAATATATGCGAGGAATTATGCAGACGTTGATGTGCCATCAAATAAATCAAATTTTATTGTAAAATGTCTGTTTTTGTCTTTTTTCTTGAAAACTAACATGGTATTTTCTTATTTCAGTATTTTGAAGTATGCAAAAAATGCTTTAATAATCTAAAAATCAAAAAAATTAATGGAGCATTTACTATTTTACAAGCACATAATTATCAACTTTTTTGAGCTTCCCTATAATTTGTGTGGTAAACCGAGTGATTTTTTTGGAAAATATATGTACTTTTTGAAATGTCCGTATCTCAAAAACAAGCATGGTGACCTATATTTTTCATTTTAGATTCATTATCAGCACAAATAAATCTACCAAATACTAAATTTTTAAGAAAATCAATGGAGATTTTGCATCTCAGAGAAACCCCTTAAATCTGCTGGAGGTACAATAAATCCTTCGTGAGTGACAATCTAGATGGTGACCATTCCCTAGGGTTAAAATACAGTGGTCTATGCGAGTACTGATTTCTCTTTTAGAATTCCTTGAGAAAGGTCCATGGCCATGCACATATACAATTACTATAGCAATTCTATGGAGGAGTGTAGAATACAATGACAAAAGCATTTTTGAACCTAACCATATTTATGCATCAAACAGGAGGTAAAACAGAAATGTTTCAAAACAGAAACCTTCAAAATTAATGTTGCCAAATGCTACTGGACACCAAATAGAGTTAACCTTTAGCGACTATGTGGTTACCAAAATGAATGAAGAATCTTGCTGTACAAAGGAAATAGGATGAAATCTTGCCATGCAGGTCATGTGGGGATGACACTTTATTATATATGTATCTGTTAAAATACAAGATTATTACTTCTAAAACAACTATGTTTCACTTCATATTCAACATAAATGCATTATATACCATCAAACAAAACACAACAGGAACTATTATGTTTTTCAAAAAATTTATTTAGGATATCTACAATCCAATTTCATATAAAATCTTATATAAATTTGTTCTTATATTTTCTTGTAATCTTTTGTTATATGATTGCACTTTACCTATTGCTGTTTATGTCTCTTTAACTTGGGTGATATTTGCTTGACAAAATATAGTAACTGAGGCAATACACAAAATATACCGGGCAACTATATAGCGCAGAAATAGAGATAGTTTTTGCTTCAAAAACAATTATGCCCCATTTCTAATACTAACTTTAATACTGATTACACAAATGTTTGATTATTAAACATAAAACATTTGAGATTTTAAGAAAATATTGTATTCATCAAATATTTATGGAATCTTTTCTGTATATTCCTTAATTCTGCAAAATATAAATATAATACAACAAAAAATTATACATCTATAAAATTGACAAGTTATTTTCCATTGAGTGGTGAATGTTCAGGCAAAAATATTTGATGATTTAAAAAAAAACTATCATGATATTGGAATGCCTATGTAAAATCATCACATTGAACCAGATTATGCTTGGATTATCTTTTTGGTTTTCATAATTTGCTCCAACTTGAGATAAAATTGTAACTTTCAATCTCATTTAAAATCATTTGAATTTCTCCAATTGTTTTCATTTAAATTGGCAAATATCTTTTGTGTCCAGGTTGCCTTGAGCTTTATTTGGTGCACACACAATAATTATAAAGTTGTAAGATCCCAGATGTAGATATCAAGCTTGCATAATATTCTGAAGTTGCCATATTTCATCAAAACATACATAAGGCAGCCATAAATGACTGAAATTCCTTAGTCAAATGGACAACTTCTATGATCTAATTCACAGGTGGTATGCAAAAGCTTATGATCCCATTTTGATTAAAAGGCAGCATGTAACTACAAAAATAGAGGTAGTATTCTATATCAAAAAGTCAGTATCTTTTAAGAAATCATTAAGGCACAAATTGGTGGATATTGGTCCTTTGGAATAGCGCCCTCAACGTCTTCTTTGACCCACTGGTTGATATAAAAATTTACATATCTTAATGACAACCACCAGTAGTATAATCGGGTAAGCAAGCAACAGAATCACCAAGCTCCATTCACTACATTAATATTCATCAAATCACATGAAGTATGCAAATTAATTCATAAATTATTCATTAGAAACAAACCAAACAACAAAATAGGGATAAGGAGGAAGGGGGAACGTGAGTCCACATGGGTATCATCCAGATTATCATATATAGGGACCGAGTTGATGACCGTATAAAGTAGTGTCAAACACCGACAAACATTCATGGCGAGGGGGAAAAAGACAAAGAGTGATCATTTATATTTCCAGTGTCTCATTTGTTTTTCCTATAAGTACTACAACTATTTCTAAATTGATTACTCGCTATTTTTTTAACCCTGTGAACCCTGATACCCCATAACTCAATGGGTTTTTGGCACCAAAAGCGGCCGTCAGCGTTCATAGGGTTAATATTCACAGTTGACTAACAGAAGCCTGTAAAAGCATTGATTTAACATATTTCAATGTTTTAACACGATTCAATTCCTGATAACTTGACCAGCCTGTTCTTTAAATTTCAAAATATGTGTTAAAGTTCAGTCAAATGGACCTGCACTCTGGATTTGGTTTACAATGTCCAATATTTTTGGGGGGCTTATATCTATTTTGTCATATACATGCAAGCCCGTAGCCAGGGGGGTGCGGTGGGGGCGTCGCACCCCCCCAAATTTGACAATCTACCAAAAAGGTCCACAAAAATTCCCTAAATACCCACCAAAAGAGGACCTAAAGCACCAAAACATATAAATGGAAGGCCGTTTTTACCAAAATACTAAACAAAATGCTTGAAAAACTACTGAAAACCTTTTTTTTTTTTTTTTTTTTTTTGCTTGTCACTTTGTCAAAACCATTAAAATTAGTTTCGGGTCGACCAAAACGAAAATTTTTCCTCCAAAAGGTCCACTTTTTGAAAATCCGCACCCCCCTTGAAAAAAATCCTGGCTACGGGCCTGTATACATGTACTTGATCTGTTCCTCCTATAAAAAGTTGAGATAGTCCAGTTTTTTCACACTTGTACTAATACATAAATTTCCATGACAGATTGTTCATAGATCAAACTAAAGGACTTGGTCAAACAAGGTTGAATCACTTTTTCCAGCTTCAGCAGAACACATTTTTAAATTTCACTCTGCACAAACACCTTGCCTGGTCAAATGCTTCCAAGCTTAAGTATATACTATCTCTCAAAGTTGTTTTTCCTTTCAAATCTGGTCATGTACGCCACTCTTAACGCACGCACAAACAGCGTGAGCGCAAACAATCGAAATCAACAAATCACGCTCTGCAAATACGTGCGTAAATAAGTGCATCAGTACGTAGAAGGCCTTAACAAAGAGCGTCACAAAGAAAAACCCCGCGAACGAAGAAAAACAACTCTGAGATAAACTATATCTACACTGTCTAATGTGTTTGTCAAATAAAGCATTTGCTCAAGAAAAAGTAATCCAAACTTTGCATCACTTCTGTTCTTTTTTTAATCAATTACTAAAATTCTAAAACATTTCAAAACAATGAACTTACCTTAATGACAACCACCAGTAGTATAATCGGGTAAGCAAGCAACAGAATCACCAAGCTCCATTCACTACATTAATATTCATCAAATCACATGAAGT
>JXSR01S004795.1:0-11097 GCA_000969725.1 Ophiothrix spiculata
TTTTAATTTAATTTTTTGTCATAAAACGTTCAGTGTTTCCATTTCCATTTCCTGATTTTGGCGTTTGCATGAATGCTGCCCTCTATTGATTATTAAAAGGCCAATACGTTCGTGCTTTGAGAACAAGGGTGCTATGGTTGGCATTTTGAATGGGTTATATTTTTGTTCACCGCCAAGTTTGTAACTGAATTTGTTTATCCTTTTCGCTCTTAATGGTGTTTTTGTTTACTCTTCAGGATGACTTGATTGCAGAGTTACAGAAAAAACCATTACTGGCTAAAGATGAAATAATAGAGGCCCTTTATGGCAGAAGGGGTAAGAATTAAATTAGGTTATTCTGACATGTAACCATGAATTTTTTTGGGAAGGTAACAAGAAACACTTTGGTTGTTTTTCATTTTTTGGAAATAATTTTCCAACCATTCATACTTCAATTTATCTATTTGCAGAAAATATTCGCTTTCCAATCATAAATACAATATGGTATTCAGTGGTTGAAAACCATGGATACGCCAAGAACTAGCAAGAAGAAAGGTGTCGGTGGCAAACAATGCAGTGTTGGCGATTGCAAAAAAAAGTACAAGAAACCCTGGCAATGAGTATGCAATATGTTTTGTACACAATGTGAAAGATGAAAAAATTGCAACCAAGTGGAGGGATTTTGTGAAAGAGTCGCGTGCAGTCGGAAATTACGATGTCAATTCTGATATGTGCAATATTTGTGACGGACATTCCACAGAGGACTGCTTTAAGAAGACGCAGTTAATGCGATTCAATGCAGGATTACGATCAAAGGCGCCAAGTTTAGAAGATGAAGCTGTGTCATCAATTATTATTGCGACACAACCTCAAAAAGGCCAAAAAGCAGTTGCTAAGAAGGCACCTCCTTCACATGATATGGTACAAAAACTTAGAGATGAACTTTCTGAGAATAATAATATAATTGTTGATCTGCAAAACCAGAATCTGGAGCTGCAAGAAAAAAACAAAGAACTTGAAAATTCATTCACACCTTCCCTGCCTGATAAACTCGACGGTAAAACATATTCTTCAAAAACCAGAATGAAAGTGTAGGATTGTAATTTGTATCATAAACAATGTACCTACAGCAAGCATCCCACTAATAATAAGACAATTTAATAAGCGTGAAGGTAGAACGGACAGTGAGAACCCCAGCAGAAGCTCAGTTGAGATGATGGCAAAGGAGCTAGGTGCTGTTTCAGAACTGCAAACTGCTGAATAAGGTTTATCGCTAATCGGCAAATATGAGCAGAGGGCGCTGCACCGCAAAGCATGATGGGATCGAAAAAGGGGTAAACATGAAACCCGGAAGTGAGTTGACACTGTGTTATTATTACCGGTATGGCGAATGTGAATGTGAATCAAGTTCAGCGATTTTTAGCTCTGAAATCTTGCGATTTGAAGACATTTTTGAGGGAAAGGGGGGTACCCGTCAGAGACGAAAACCACAGGGAGCTTGCAGAGAAAGCTTTTTGGGCCGAGAAGCTCGGATTGCATGTTAAACCAAGCTACGAAGAGGCCGAGGAGGAGATATAAAATTCTCGCAGCCAGAAATTGGTGTTAGATGGTGGAATAATTCGCCTTCCACGACCAGAAACCATCAAAAATGGTTGGGAAAATGGCCCGACAAGCCTCCCTGACACATGCAGAGATCACCTTGATAGCTATATCAAAGCTTGTAATAAGCTAGTTGGGGAAAAATCACGAACACATAGCACGGAAGCAGTACATCGCACACCACCGCCTGCATGAAAAACACGCTGGTGTTTCTTGTAAAGAAACGGGACTGTGAGTCAATCTGGAATGTCCCTACGTGGCTGCCTCCTCAGACTGAATCATATCATGTAATCAGTGCGGACAGGGTTTGTTGGAACTGAAAAATCCATATACCCACAGATATTTGCCAATAGCAGAACTTGCATGCCAGAAAGGAAGCTTCCTGACGAATGAGAACAGTGTACTCCAGCTCAAGCGAACACATAGTTACTATGCACAAGTACAAAAACAGTTGTGGACAAGTGGGTTTCAATGGTGCGATTTTGTTGTGAGGACAATTATGTGTGTCAGATAACCTGTTTCTAGAAAGGATTGGAATAGATATGGACTATATTGAAACTGTCCGCCCCAAGTTAGAATTATTCTTCAGAAAGGATAGTTCCAGAACTTGTTTCAGGAGTGGTAGAAAAAGATGTGAGAGATCCAGCTGTGAAAAGAACAATGGAAAATATGCTTGACCTACTTGAAAGCAGTACTAGTGAGTCTACTCCAACAACTGATTAGCCGTGTGGTGTATGTGGGGAGGTTTGCCAGAAACAGCCTGTGGACACTGAGGAAAACAGCATTTGGCATGATGAAACTACCTAAAATAAGTTTAAATTGGTGAAATATTTGCGCATTCGCCGAGTAGTACACACATGAAGTCAATGTAAACAAGCCGACTGTCAAAGTGACAACCAACGCTGGCGGCGGTATTGCCCCTTTTTCGATCCCATGACGCATTGCGGTTCCGATTCGCAATAAACCTTATTGGTCTTGGCAAATAAAGATTTGACTGTAGGGTTTGATGCCGCCACTCAGGAAGGCACTCATATTAATGAAGTGCACTTCACAACCAAATCAGAGTGTATGTCAGCTGCTGTTGATGAACTTGCAGGAGCTACTGCAATTGATTATGCCAACCACATTTGTGAGACAGTGGACAATATGGCAGAAACATACTGCTATTTTTACAATGCAAACTATCAGGAAACTAGAAAATCCCTTATTGATAATATTTCAAATTCCATGAGTCTGAGCAGAGTGGTTCATCTCTTGAAGATTGTTCAAGCGCATGTAACAAGATGAGTAGATTTGGAGCAGAGATTCTCCACTAGCGGTGCACATGCCAAATTTGGCGCTTTGACTGTTTCAGATTGATGCTTTTGCTCTCTCAAAAACAAAGAAGGTAAGGTAAAGTCGAAACCAAAGCTTGTTTGCTAACGGCCATGGTGCCATTTCCTTATCGTTTAGGCCAGACTCCACTACTCTGTATGTTTGTGGGGGGTACATCACTCCTCATTAGAAATACACTGCAAAAATAGATGCATGTGGAGCTTAAGCCTACAATTGTTTTATGTGGCACATTGTAAGAACTAGTTGAGAAACACTGATTTAGAGATTTCATGGGATAACACCCAAGGAAGTAAAATAGGCAAGCAACACAGTTATAAATTATTTTGTGGGCTTTAGCTTAGCATGCGATCCAGGGGTGATCTTTTATGATTGGCCAAGGGACATCAGGTGGTACGTATGGCAGTTGTTGATTGGTCAAGTAATCAATTTGAATAATTAATCAGCTCTCCTCTCTGAATTTTAATGTGACGGTGAAAATGTGTTTTGCATTCTGTTTCCAGCTTCTGTTGCGTGTAGATCTCTGCCACGTCATAACTCTTAAAAAATTGTGTTTGAACTATTTCTTCTGTGGCTATTTTCATTTTTTATGCTGTGAACTTCCTGTTTCTACCATCAATGATGAAGTTGTGAGAATGAAATTATGAGAATGTCACGTTCTTATAAATTGCTAGGGAACATTTGAACTGGGCTTTCAGTTGAAATTCCATTTTCACAAGACTCAGTTTACATACAATGATAATCCAAAAGTAGAATTGTGACTATCAAAAATGGTGAAGTATTCGGTCAAATATAGTGACTTTTTAAACACATACAAAATAAGTTCCAAAATAATTACAATAAATTTTTAAAAACTCCTTTGTGATTTTGTTTCTGCATACATAATTTTTGTGTAAAATATAAAAAGTTATAACATTTGACATTAAAACATTAAAACAAATTAAGTTAGGCTTTTTTACTGTATTTTCACTCTCAAAGCACTTAAAAACAAGATTGCAAAATCATGTAGTTAGCAAGTTATTATTATTCTGCAATTAATGCAAAAATATGCAATTTATATAGATTTACAAAAACATTTTGACCAAATATATCAGTGACACAAAATACATCTAATGCGGTCAGAAATGTGCGGCATGCTGGAATAGAAATTTATATGTACAGACTTGATCAACTATGTAGTTTCAACATGGACACAAACATTCAAAATTATGTGGCCATGGTTATGTGTTACAACAATACAAAAGTTATGATTAATTTAAAAAGTTAGTAAACATGATGATACTAAATACATGTTCCAAAATAGAGAATGTGTAAAAGTTACAAAATAGTTAATTTATAGCACAGTTTACTTTGTAAATAAATAAATATATAAATTGTATTAACAATAAACATGATCCCATTTACCATATTACAATATGCATGTTGATAAAAGTAATTTGCATAAAACGCAAATACTAGAGGCACACAAATGTATTTCCAAAACTGAATTCACATTTAGCGCAAATTATCAAAACGCAACACCACTTCCGAAAATGCAAAGCATGTCGAGAAAGCTGAACCTTGCATTGTATTTTCTTGTTATAACTGGAAACACAGCACCACACCTGTATAGCACATTGCAGGTTATGAATTCAGCTTAATATATACATAGCTGCCAGAAAGTATTTCCGCAGAGAAAAAGGCATACAAATAGACCATTTTGACATAAAGTGTTTATGCTACAATAATCATAAAATCCTGTTTGTTTAGGTATTTTATTTTTTCAAAATGAATAAAAATAATGTTTACTTCTGATATTTGACCCTTTTGATATTTGACCCTCCACACCTGCTGGTTTAAACTGTGGACCTGCAAATTCTCTATTGCATTGTAATAGCGATAATGAGCTCATAAATATTTAACTATAATCATCTGGAAAAAAACCTTTTCATTCTGGACAGCGTAGCAGGAATGTAAGTCCCCCGTTCTTATTGTCCGGGTTGTACAGTAAAGTACAGGCTAACAACTCTCACGCAACATTAGTTTCACGCTCTAATCCATTATGGTCTATAAAAGGCAGACTACCATTTTAGGGGGACTACGATTACTCTCACAGTGGGACCAAATTGATCATCAAGTCACACAGCAACAGAACAGACAAATCATGTTAGCTCACAAGTATCGAGTGAGTTGCGTTTGAACTTTAACCTCGGCGCACCAGACGCCTAAAAATGAAAAGGTTTTCTTCACCCAACTCTAGCAGTATGCCTACAAGACTTTTACATGTGCATTCAGACATGGTGTTGGAAATGTAAAAGCTAAGTGGGTGTGGAGGATCAAACACTTGTGGATTAATGACGTCAACATGGTTGAATTTGTTTGACGATTTCTCTATGGAAATATTTCTGGTGGCTGTGTACATAAAACGATTATAAAAATAGTATAATACTCTTGTTTCTTTTTAACCATAAATTCTATCACACAATTCAAAACCTGCTTTCAAAGTAAAAACGCAGTATGTACATAATGTAAAAAGTACTTTAATATTTGTGCATGCTGCATTCTTATTTTGTATGCCAGATTGATTATCACACATAACAAGTACCGGTCATTGTTACACAAATGTATACTGACTTGAAGATCTCTGGTCAAAACTGTGGACCTGAAGTGATAACAACTGTTATATAATCAGAGCCACAGCTCTCAAGTAAAATACCATAACTTAAATCACAAAAGTCAGTATAAATTTGTTTTATATACATCATTAATAAATTGTTTTGATTAATATTTTATTTACATGCTCAAAGGCCTAATTTATTAATCAATCTTATTATAAATGCACATATATTGTCAAAATGCTAACAATAATTGCATAATTTATAAGGTTAAAGCATGTAAAAAAGACAATTTGTGTGCAATTTTGATACATGCGTAATTTTGCGCATGCAAGTGCCGTTCACGTGTCTGGTAAATGACACAGCGGTATAGACCTATAGTTATATTCTTCACATCTAAAACAGGAATATTGAATAATTATATATGTGTTATCCAGAAACTTTGCAGATTTATATACAGATCATCCGTGAATTTTTGAACCATTCATCTAAATGTGTTTTCAAGTGAATCTTGTAAAATCAAACTTATATTGCCACAGCCAAATGGATAGAAAGCAAAATGTGTGCTTTCCTATACAAATATATGTTGAATTAAATTCGGGATCTACATATTGGATTAAATTTAGGACCCCGAATTTAATGCAACTATTGGCCATAACAGAAAAAGTAAGCATATTAAAGCCAAATCGTTTGGAGGGTATCTACCAAAATCAAACCCAATTAGCTAAAAAAATCAAAAGGCTATTTTCATTTTTTATGCTGTGAACTTCCTGTTTCTACCATCAATGATGAAGTTGTGAGAATGAAATTATGAGAATGTCACGTTCTTATAAATTGCTAGGGAACATTTGAACTGGGCTTTCAGTTGAAATTCCATTTTCACAAAGTAGACTACATGTATTGATTGATTGATTGAAGGTTTATTAGACAATATCGATATCGCAGCAAAAGCTGAATTAACACAATATTTACAAAGACAAATCGAATACAAAAGCAAAAATATAAACTTGGATGACAGGTGGGAAAAAACACATTTAAACTCTCTGCGCCAATCACTCTTCTCCAAACAAAATGAAAAATAAACTTGCACCAACACGGTCTACACTACATACCTTAAAACACACCTTTACACACACCTCTTTGACCACCAATTCAACCTTACACACCCCTACCCCAACCCAGCCAAACCACTTGACTCCCTATCACCCATCAACACACACACCCCCACCCCCACATACAAATCCACAATGCCCAACACATATCATCTCCCCCCCCACCCCTGCACAAAGGCATCATGTAAAAAGACACCCAAAAAGAGCAACAAAATATAGTATAATATAGTATAATAAATATAGTATGTTGTAATTACAACAAAGTATACTCATCATTTATGGCCATCCACATGCTTGATTATCTTGAGCGTTGAGGTATAAATCCCAATGATTGCACCCATGACTCCAATGGTAACCAGGAAGACATCTTTGAAGACAACCCGTCTGCTTAGAGACTTGACACCATGGATGGAAAGATGCATAAGGCACGGGAGGATGAAAGAGATGATGCTGCAGCCCAAGGCACCTGGAAGAGATGACAACACGCAACTTGTAACATACAGGCATGAGAGTGCACTTTCATGAAAAACTCTCACTAGAAATAAAAATATCTTACTTTGGACAAAGCATCTTGGTTTCAAGTGCTTCAAAACAATGGGCACTATTCTATTGTTCCCACTTAACCAAGACAGGAAAGGGAGATGCCAAACCGAGATGTTTTTTGCACAAAAATCAAGAATTAAATTTATGTGTCAGCCTTTGGTGACTAACCTTTAGGGAACAATAATTAGTAAATTTGTTTAGAGTCTTGGTTTCAAGTGGTGTTACATAACAAAACAATGCCATTTTTTGAGGCACTTGAAACAAAGATGCTTTGTCCAAACCAAGATTTTTTTATTGCTAGCATGTACTATTGTTAAAAACACCTCAAAACAGGCTGAAAATAAAGAAAATTGCGGAATTTCTAACATCAAAAACTTTTGAAATCAGCAAATTTCTAACATCAAAAACTCTGAAATCAGAGAAAAAGCTGAACAATTTCATATGAGCCTAAACAAAGTTATTTAGGCTAAAAAATGGGATCAACATGTTGCAGGAAATTGTTTAAATATGAATCAAATTAGATTATTTGCAAGAATTGTTGCCAATATTGACAACATTTTTGATAAGGTTGGGCACGTTACACGCATGATGCGTTACACGCACGCATGATACGTTACACGTAACAAATAAGTGGTAAACGTGTACACGGATGAAACAAAATCTTTTCAAAGGCACCCACAATAATTACTAACAATGTCACATTATCGCTAAAATCTTATATTCAGAGCTTCTCAGTACTCAGCCTCTTTAGTGTTGGGCGATATTTATAACTAAAATGTTGCCCCGATAAATGGAAAAGATCGTTATTATAATATAGTGTTTCCCCGCGCGGCGAACCTGAAAATGGGCGGGATTTCACGCATACCGCCCAGCACTGAATTTGATTGATATCACGTGCGTGGACAGTGACATACGGGGAATTGTGGGTAATTGATATCGGAATAACAATATGGCGACATGTGCACGGAAAAAGTTGTCCTGCTAAGGGGTAGATACCGGCCGAAATGTGCGTCAATCTACGGTATCAAAGGATTAAAAACATAAATCTGTGAATATTTTACTCAATTACTTCATATATATCTAATGTCTGGGGGACATTACTGGGCGTGTAAACTCACAAACTTGGTAAGCTCCCGGGGTTAAGCTTCAACTGTTGGCAATGCTGTACGTTCTGCCATTTACCTTTGGTTTTGAGTCTATCTCATACGTGTACACGAAACACGCACGCATTCATTAATACGTTACACGTAAGAGAAAATACACGGAATGACCCATCCTTAATTTTTGCAAGCATTCCTACAAATTCTTGAAGATTCCCATGTCTTGTTATTGGGGAAGTTTCTGGTGTTGCCTTTTGTAGCCTTTGTGTTTATTATGGTTTTTTTAAAACTTTCAGCACTATGGTAACGTGATAGTTCATGTACTTGCCTCGATCTTAATTTTGAATTGATTTCAATGTCCTGACAAAATTCACTGCAAAGTGAATCAAAGCATATTCACATCTAATCCCTGTTCACTTAAGAGAAGATACTTTTCAGCCGAGTAGAATGACCCACATGGCCTAATCAGTGGTTGACAGCAACAGGAATACAAGACACTAGATACTCATAACCCCTGTTCTTGGAGATTGCAACAATATTTCAAACAATGCTGCCAACTACATTATTTGGTAAGCTGTTCCACACATGAAGTCGTGAAGGGTATTATAGACTGACAATGAAACTTGAAGATTTTCACCCAGCTGTGAAAGCCAAAGTTATCATTGTTGCTTCTGACTCGGTTGGATATGATCAATGTTTCTCTCTTTCTTCCACTAACCAGTTGTGTAAGCTAAGAACACATACATCACAAGTGAAAAGTTCAATTTTCTTGACAATATTAATTTCAGACTTGACTGCTCTGTGAAGAAAAGCAATCAGACCGATGCCACCATGAAAACTTTACAACACCGGTTGGGATGTTAATCTCCCACATAAATGAGTAGAGCCTCCAACAAATACAATCTGATATCATAAACTACATTATATCTATACTGATGCATATAATGAATATGAGCAGAACATACATGCCACCACATCATGCATGGTGATGATTCCAATTTTTTCCTGAGTCTAGTACCTATATATATTTGAACCTTTTAATGGACCAGAAAGTCAAACCTGTCAGACAACTCTCCTCATCAGATCTCACTGATATACCAACAACTCTTCAACCACAAGTACCAAGTACACATATAGCAAGCTATACATATTACTGGAATGTGTGCTACTACCGTACACTAAAGCCAACTGAGAAGGGGGACAGTCATTAATACATGGGAGGCATGTAGATCTTTGTCAAGAAGCAGTAAATAACCTTTACCAAGCATCTCCCCATGCAGTGAGGTGATCTTTCTCCTGGTGTTGTCATGGTTGCTTGGATTTCCCATAGGGTGCTTCTGTCCCTTTATGAAACAGGCTAACTGCTTCAAAACAGGACGTGGACTGCTATCTTGGCAACAAGTTGTCAGCATTACACTGTCTTGTTTGCACTCTTTGTGTTTGCTGATAAAACCTTGATATATGCATTTGACATAAAAAAAAAAGTACATACTACAAGATTGTCCTCTACAACAAATAGAGAAAGTACATCCCTGTTGCCCAATGTAACCCTGGTTAGTATTTCACAATCAAGAACTGATCCAAACAAACCATCAAAGTAAGAGCTGAGGGGTGACATCCCCCTGTAAAACTTTTAAATTATTCATAGAAGCCACCAATTTCATACCTGCCAACATTTGAAAATGAAAATAAGGGACACTTTTAGAGTTTGAGTTCAACGGCAGCGGAGCGTCATTGGCCGGGGGTCCAAGGGGCCGCCTAGGCCCTCGGCAGGGTCCAGGGGCAGAGCCCCTGGTGGGGGTCCAGGGGTCGAAGCCCCCGGAAGCTCCTTGTTTTTAGCAATTTGAGAGCCAATTGGAGCCTTAATTTTTCACAAAGTTATTTAGAAATAAAATTGACTTATTACTCTCTCAAAATTATCCATTTAAGCATAAATTTTCATAGACAATACCACCTGATTTAATGCAAATATTTTCTAGATTCTACAAATTCACTCACCTCTACAGCTTAACCAATGGCTGATCACATAACCAATAGATGTCCAGTGATAATGTTTCACTATCACAGGAGAGGCCAATTCATAGGGTAAAATTTTACATACCCATTTACTCAAGAATGCCAATGAGTGCAGGAGAAAAAATCCATATTTAGTCAAAGCAAAGGCCTTGGGATGTTGGGTAGGGCAACACCCCTGCAGGGGGTCCAAGGAATGTTTGTGTGGTATAGCTGCATCCCCATGGAAAAACCTCTCCTCCCCCTCCTCTCCCCCCAAAAAAAAAAAAATACAGAGGGCATCTGCATACTTTGCACCACTAGAGAGGCCATTCTGCCATTTCACACAGTAATATGCTATGTAAATACTCCTCAAAAGGATAAGTGAAATAATATTCTAGTGAAAATAAGGGATTCCACCCGCCAGCTTGAACCCCCCCCCTCCCCCTCCAGGGAGTACAATGGGTGCTTATATGTATAGTTGCACCCTAGAACATTTTCAGTGGCTGAAAAAGAAAGAAAAAAAACCAGTAACTTTCCATTTTGATTTATTTTAAAAAGATGTACGGATTAGCCAGAATATGCCATTTTATTGCGGGTTTTGCTATATAATTACACACAAACGTACATTTTAAAATCGCTTTCCCGACCTTATTGTAATACCGAAATCTCTGAATTTATCATATATCATGAGTTACGTAATTTTGATAATTTAATAATTTATGAAAGATTTTGAATTTTTGAACTACCCCCACAAACACCCCCACACACACACACCCACACACCCCATTTATGAAAAGATTGTAAATTGCTAAGTTAATGTGTATTGTCTCCAAAATAAAATCA
>JXSR01S004797.1:2022-14238 GCA_000969725.1 Ophiothrix spiculata
ATTCTAGTACATTTATAGTACATTTATAGTACAGTACTAGAAATGTACTTTTTTGTTATGATTCTAGTACAATTATAGTACAGTATGTACTAAAATGTACTCGATATTCCTAAAGTACAATTATAGTACAGTACTAGAATTTAGAAATGTACTCAACATTCCTAAGGTGCACATTTGGAACAGAATTATAGTACATCACAGTACATTTCGAGTACAATCAGAATCTAGTACATTTCTAGTACAGTACTAGAAATGTACTTTTTATCAAAGTAAGTACATTTCTAGTACACTTTTTTGTACTCAAATTGTACTATAATTGTACTTAAACCAGTGTTCCAAATGTGCACCTCTGGAATGTGGTTAAAATAGTACATTTCGAGTACAGTACTAGAAATGTACTCAATTTTTTCCAGGGGAAAGGGCAGACATGGAAAGTAAAGGACAGGGGAAAGGACATGTGGGGATGAACAGGAAAGGACATGATGGTGACAGAAAAGGACAGGAAAGTACAGGAAATGACAGAAAAGGACGGGGATGGACAGGAAAGGACAGGGATGGACAGGCAAGCACAGGAAAGGACGGAAGTGGACAGGAAAGGATAGAGAAGGACACGCTGCAGGGGCGAAGCACAGGTGAGCACAGGAAAAAAAGGAAAGCAAAGAGAGGTCACGGAAGCTAGACCTGGAAGGACATGAATAGACATCAATTACTTAAATATGCAATATATTATAAATCCGGGGGGGGGGGGCACTCAAGTATAATGTTGCAGGCATAGATAAACATGTGTAATATGTAAATGTCACATGCATTATTCAGTCACTCATCATGAAAAGGACTTCTTAATACCACCGCAACCTACTTTAGGAAGTAGACATGTTGAGCTGAATGATCTCATCATGTAAACATAATAATTTTTAGAAGTAATTAAGTATGTTGAGATAAATTATCTCATCATGTAAATTCGGAGCGTTTAAAGTGCCATCACTTGGTGAGATAATTTATCTGGCATGAATACATATCAATCAATCAATCAATCAATCAATCAATCAATCAATCAAGCAATCAATGATACAAGTATACTTGCATAACATGCATACCCCATGAAGGAGTCTATTCGTACAGGGGACCCACGGCCTTACGTGACTGTCGGACCACGGAGCGGCAAGTAGAGTAAAGTTTCTTGCCCAAGGAAACAAGGAGACGAAAACCGCCCGGCTCGAACCCACAATCTCTGTATTACGAGACCCGTGCTCTAACCGCTCGGCCACGTTCCACTCTATGTGTCCTTCCATGTCCTTCCCAGGCTTTTCTGTCCTTTAATGAGTCCTGTGTTTTCCTGTTCTTTCCTGTCCATCCCTGTACTTTCCTATGCTTTCCTGACCTTTCATGTGCTTCCCTGTCCTTTCATGTCCTAACATGTCCTTCCTGCCCTTTTCTGTCCTTCAAGTTCCGTCCTTTCCTACCCTTTCCTGTCCATACACGTCATTTGCTGTCCTGCCATGTCCTTCCCCGCCCTTTCCGGTCCTTTCCTGACCATCCCTAGTCCTTTCATATGTTTTTCCTGTCCATCCCTGTCCTTTCCTGTGCTTCCCCGCCCTTTTCTGCTCTTCCCCGCCCAGGCTGTCCTTTCCTGTGCTTTCATGTCCTTCTCTATCCTCTTCTGTCCAAGTCTTGTCCAGCCCTGTCATTTCCTGCCTTTCCAGTTCTTTTCCTGTTCTTTCCTGTTCATCCCGTCCTTTTCTGTCATTTCCTGTGCTTCCATGTCCTTTTCCGTCCTTTCATGTAATTTCCTGTCCTTCCGTGTTCTTACATGTCCTTTAATGCCCTTTTCTGTCATTTCTGGTCAGTTCCTGTCCTTCCATGTCCTTCTGAGTGTCTTTTTTATCCATCACAGTCCTTTGTTTGCTTTCCTGTGCTTCCCCGTCCTTTCCTTTGCTTCCCCGTCATTTCCTGTCCGTCCCTGTACTTTTCCGTCCGTTCCTGTCAATATCTTCCCCTCCTTCTGCTTCCCCGTGCTTCCCTGTCCTTCCATGTCCTTCCCTGTACTTTCCTGTCCGCCCAGTCCATCCCTGTCCTTTCATGTCCTTACCTATCCTCTTCTGTCCATTTCTGTCCTTTCCTGTCCGTCCGGTCGACGTCCACATGTCCGTTCCTGTACTTTCCTGTCAATCTATGTCTTTTCATGTCCTTTCCTGTCCTTCTCTGACTTTTCTGGCCTTCTCTGTCCTTTCCTGTCCATCCTTGTCCTTTCCTGTATTTTCCTGTCCTTCTATGTCCTTCCCTGTCCTTTCATGTGATTTCCTGTCCATGTCTGCCCTTTTTTGTCCTTTCCTGTCATTCACTGTCCTTTCCTGTTCATCCCTGCCCTTCATGTCTCTTCATGACCTTCCCGTCCTTCCATGTGTTTTCTTGTCCTTTCCTGTCCATCCCTGTCCTTCCTCGTCCTTTCCTGTCTGTCCCTGTCTTTGTCTGTCCTTTCCTGTGCTTTCCTGTCCATCACTGTCCTTTTATGTCCTTCCCTGTACATCCCTGCCCTTCATGTCCCTTCATGGCCTTCCCTGTTTATCCCTGTCCCTACCAATCCTTTCCTGTCCTTCTATGTGCTTCCCTGTTCTTTTCTGTCCTTCCGCGTCCTTCCCTGTCTTTTCCTGTGCTTTCCTGGACTTTCTTGTCCATCCATGTCCTTTTCTGTATTTTCCTGTTCTTCAATGACCTTTCATGTCCTTTCCTGTTCATCCCTGTCCTTTCTTGTCCTTCTGTCTTTTTTGTACTTATCTGTCCTTTCATGTCCTTACCCGTCTTTCCGTGACTTTCCCTGTCCACCCCTGCCATTTCCTGTCCATCCGTGCCTTATCTTGTCCTTTCCTTGTCCTTTCCTATCCATCCCTGTCATTTCCTGTCCTTCCGTGTCTTTTCGTGTCCTTTCCTGTCCTTCTGTGTCCTTCCCTGTACTTTCCTATGCTTTCCTGTCTCCTGACCTTTTATGCCCTTTCCTGTTCATCCCTGTCCTTTTGTAGCCCCCCGTATATGTTCTTTATGTCCTTTCCTGTCCTTCCGTGTCCTTCCCTGTGCTTTCCTGACCTGTCTTGTCTATCCATGTCCTTTCCGTCTTTTCCTGTCCTTCAATTTCCTTCCCTGTCCTTTTCCGTCCATCCTTTTCCTTTCCTGTCTTTTAAAGTCCTTTCCTTCCCTGTCCTTTCCTGTACATCCTGTCCTTTCTCGTCTTTTCCTGTCCTTTATGTACTTCCCTGTCCTTTCCTGTTCTTTCGTGTCCACCCCTTTCCTTATATGTCCTTTCATGTCCATCCCTGTCCTTTCCTGTCCTTTTCTGCCCATCCGTCCTTTCCTTTCCTTTCCTTTCCTTTCCTGTCCTTTTCTTTCAATCCCTGTCCTTTCCTGTATCCCCTGTCCTTTCATGTCCTTTCCCGTCCATCCGTGTTATTTCCTGTCCTTTCCTGTCCATCCCTGTCCTTTTCCGTCGTTTCCTGTCCTTTCCTCTTATTTCATGTCCTTTCCTGTCCTTCCTTTTCCTTTCCTGTGCTTTCCTATCATTTCCTCTCCATCCATGCCCTTTTCTGCCCTATTTCCTTCGATGTCCTTTCCTGTCCTTCCCTATCCTTTCCCGTCTTTTCTGTCCTTCCCTCTCCATTCATTCCCGGTGTGTCCAATGGGGCGATAATTGGACACCCTGTGACCAATTATCGCCCCATATCCCTTCAACCTATTGTTAGCAAGAGCTTGGAACGAATTATCCACAAATGTTGTCTCATCTTAACATCAATAATGTCTCGACTAACCAAATCTTCCACATCTGATGCTCTCTTAACAGCTCTCAATGATTGGTGGAAGCATCTTGTAAACCAAAAAAGTGTTGCTGTTGCTCTATATGACCCAAGTAAGGCTTTTGACAAAGTCCCTCATAATCCTCTTTCGCTCAAACTTCAATCTGTTGGGATTACTTCACTGAAAATTTTGTTTCATCATTTGACAAATAATAAGTTGTCATGAAAATGGTCTAGTATGACAAACTATAATTTGTCTTGGAATTCGTCATACAAGTATTGAACGACGAATTATATAATTAGTCATGAAAAACGGTCTAGTATGACGACTTTCTCATGACAATTAGTCATGCTAGTTTGTCATGAGAAAAAAACAATTTGTCACGCACAAAAATTATTTTGTCATGCAAGAATAATAATTTGTCACTTAATTAGTCAAGCGACACTAGTTTTCAAGAGGTTTTGTTTTCGGTAGACTAATTCCATTTAGGTATGGCTCAATCCATTTGAAATCAACGAGACGAAACACTCAGGTTCTGCTTGCAGGTTTTGCAATTGCTGTCTGGTCTAGTCCATCCAGATGGACCTCGCAAACGAACGCATCACGTTCGCCTACGGCGCTCGCTTGTGTGGTCTATCTAGATGGACTAGTCTGGTCAGAATCTAGTGATTAAGTATGAGTAAGCATAAGCATGAGTACGGGAATTCTGAGTCCAGTAGTGTTGTTCTGCCCGACTCCGAATCCAATGCAGTCTGGTTGGAATGTGATGATAGGCTAGGCACAAACCTAACCTGGAATTAAAGAGTTGTTCTATCCGAATCGAAAGAGGTGTTGTCGCTAATTGACCACCTGTGCAATCGACTCGAGAATAAAACGCCACGCCACTTCTTGAAGGTACGGAAACCCGTTATATACGATATCGTTTGTCATGCAAATTCGCCAGCTCTCAGGTATGGTTAGTCGTGCTCAAAGAAGTTTGTCAACATAGCTTGTCATGCCTTCATTAGTTTGTCTTGACCTAGGCTCATGACAATGTGCATTTGTCAATTACTGTATAAGTGGTATTTTTCGCGCTACATTTATTTTCGCGCTTTTCGCGCAAAATGAGATTAGCGCGAAAATATATGTACCGCGAAAATTAATGTGGATGTGTTGCAAATGGAATTCTATAGACGGACAATGTTCATATGCGCGAAAATAAAAACGCGCGAAATGGTCCAAAATTGGCTTTGCGCGAAAATTACTAAGCGCGGAAATATTGGCGTTTACAGTAACGAAAAGTACATTTGTCAATCGTTCAAACTCGTCCTTCACAAATTTGTAATTCGTACAGTTACAAAAATAGTTTGTCCTGCATTTGTTTTCGTTTGGCATGCGCCCGCAAATATCGTCAAGCGACGAATAAGGAGAAATTCACTTGCATGGCTAATTTATAACCCCTGTTTGACGACTTTTCCACCACGTTTGACGAAATAATGTTTTCAGTGTTCAATGCTGGCTAAGATCATACCTCTCCGGTAGAAACAATCTGTCTCTGTCCATGGCATCTCTTCTAAACCTATTCCCGTCCTGTCTGGCGTACCCCGGGGTTCTGTTATTGGGACCCTTCTTTTTCTGATCTACATTAATGACCTTTCTCTTTCTCCTAATAGCTCTTTGGTCCTTAATGCAGACGACACCACCTGTACAAACCCATTTGTGACGACATCGACATAAATAGTTTTCAGACAGACATCTATTATAATTCTATCCATCACTGGTTTGTTAGTAACCATCTCACTGCCAATGCCAGTAAGACGAAACTTGTGGTTATCCCCACCAAGAAGAATCAGTTTCCCAACCTCAAATTCACTTTAAACAAAATAGGTGATCAAAAGAGTTTCCTTTGTGAAATTTCTGGGTATCCACATTTCTGAAGGTCTGTCTTAGAACGTCCACATTGACTCCATATGCAAGAAAACCAGGAGAATCATCGGCTATATTCACAGAACATTAAACAGTGCACCATCTTCCACGCGGCGGTTGCTATGTCTTGCTACTATCTAGTGTGGAAGCATAACATTTCATCCACTGAACACACTTACCAACAGGCTAGAATCCACACAGAGATTTGCATGCAGAGTCATTCTTCAGTCTTGGAACCTATCCCGTGAAGACCTCCTTCTTGAATCCAATCTGCCTTCTCTGTCCAAGCGCCGTAACATTGCTGCTTTTTGCCACCTTTTCAAGACTCTGAACAACTTATGCTCCTCTCCAAACCCCTTTAGACCACATCTAAAACCCACTCTTCGTAACCTCAATAGTCCTTCTCTTTATATGCCGTTCTGCAGGCTGACTCTTTCCAAAATGGCATTTCCCGTCTTTTCCTGTCCTTCAATGTCCTTCTCTGTCCTTCTCTGTCTTTTCTGTCCTTCTTTGCCCTTTCCTGTCCTTTCCCGTCTTTTCCTTTCCTATGTTCTTCCCTGTCCTTACGTGTCCTTTCATGTGCTTTCCTGTCCATCCCTATCTTTTCTTGTCCTTTCCTGTCTTTCGCTGTCCTTTCATGTCTTTATGTGTCCTTCCCTGTACTTTCCTGTCCATTCCTGTCCCTTTTCTGTCCATCCCTGTCCTTTCCCGTCTTTTCCTTTTCCTGTCCTTTCTTGTCCTTCCCCGTCTTTTCTTGTCCTTCCTTGTCCGTTTCTTCTGTGCTTTCCTGTCCGTCAGTATCCTTTCCAGTGCTTTCATGGCTATCCCTGTCTTTGCGGTGCTTTACTGTCCTCTTCAGTTCTTTCATGTGACATGTCCTATCACATCCTTTCCTGTCCTTTCCTGTGCTTTATACTGTCATTTCCTATCTTTTGCTGTGCTTTGCTGTCCTGTCTTTTCCTGTGATTTCTTGTGGTTTACTGTCTTTTCCTGTGTTTCCATGAGCTTTTCTGTCTTTGAATTCATGTGCTTCTCTATCCTTTCATATCTTACCCTGTCCTTTCACGTCATTCCATGTCTTTCCCTATCCGTCCTTGTCCTTTCCTGTCCTTCTCTGTTCTTTCATGTGCTTCCCTGTCCTTCCATGTCCTCCCCTGTCCTATCACATCCTTTCCTGTCCTTTCCTGTGCTTTGCTGTCCTTTCTTATCTTTTGCTGTGCTTTGCTGTCCTGTCTTTTCCTGTGTTTTCCTGTGCTTTGCTGTCTTTTCCTGTTTTTCCATGAGCTTTTCTGTCCTTGAATTCATGTGCTTCTCTATCCTTCATGTCCTACCCTGTCCTTTCACGTCATTCCATGTCTTTCCCTATCCGTCCTTGTTCTTTCCTGTCCTTTAATGTTCTTTCCTTTCTTTTGCTGTGCTTTACTGTGCTTTCCTGTCATTCACTGTCTTTTCCTGTGTATTTTGTGCTCTTTACTGTCATGTAATGTCCTTTCCTGACCTTTTCTATGATTTTTCTGTGCATACCTGTCCTGCCCTGTGTTTTTCTGTCCTTCACTGTGATTTCATGTCATTCACTGGGCTTTCTTGTGCTTTTTGGTACTTTCCTGTGTTTGCCTGTCCTTTTTTGTGCTTTCTTGTACTTTTATGTTTTTATATATATATATATATATTTCTTATCCCTTCCTGTGCTTTCCTTTGTTTCTCTGTGATTGTCTGTCCTTCCCTGTGCATGCATGTGGTTTTCTTTTGTGTGCTTACCTGTCCTTTCTTGTGCTTTCTTGTACTTTCCTCTGCTTTCTTGTAATTTCTTGTCCTTTCCTGTGTTTTCCAGTGTTTCCCTGTGGTTGTCTGTCGTTTCCTGCGCCTTTTCCTGTTAAAACCTTCTTAAGCTATCTTATACGATATATAAACATTTCTTCAAAAGCGTCGTTTCGGGTAATTTCAAACAAAGAATTAATTGCGCATAAACTGAACAAATCAAAAAGGATAAATTTTGCGTCTTTTGGTAAACTTTACATCTCCTTACTCAGAATCAATTATAGATTAGCCTAGGAGAGGACAGAGATGGACAGAAAAGAATAGGAAAGGACGGTAAAGGACAGGAAAGGACAGGGAATAATATGAAAGGACAGGAAAGCACATAAAAGGACAGGGATGGACAGGAAAGCACAGGAAAGAACAGTGACGGACAGGAAAGGACAGAAATGGACAGTGATGGACAGGAAAGAATAGGAAAGCACAGGATAGGACGTAAATAACAGAAAAGGACAGGAAAGGACGGAAAGGACAGATAAGGACAGGAAAGCACAGGAAATCACAGGAAAGTACATGTATGCACAGGAAAGCACTGGAGAGGACAAGGATGGACAGGAAAGGACAGGAAAGGACAGAAAGGGACGGAAAAGGGACCCAGGACAGTGAAGGACATGGAAGGACACGAAAGGACAGGGAAGCACAGGAGAGCATAGGAAAGGACAGAAGAGCACGGGAAAAGACAGTGATGGATATGAAAGCATATGAAAGGACGGAAAAGGACAGTAAAGCACAGGAAAGGACAGATGGGCAGGAAGGAACAGGAAAAGACGTAAACGGATAGGAAAGCACAGGAAAGGACAGGGAAGCACCGGCAAGGACAAGAATGGACAGGAAAGCACAGGAAAGGACAGAAAAGGACAGTGAAGGACAGGGAAGCACATGAGAGCATAAAAAAGGACAGAAAAGGACAGGGATGGACATGAAAGCACATGAAAAGACGAAAAAGGACATTAAAGCACATGAAAGGACAGAGATGGACAGGAAGGAACAGGAAAAGACGTAAAAGGATAGGAAAGCACAGAAAAGGACAGGGATTGTCCTTGTCATTTCTTGGCCTTTCATGTGCTTTTTCCTCCTTCCGTGACCTTCCCTGTCCTTTCATGACATATCACGTCCTTTCCTGTACTTTTATGTGTTTAACTGTCATTTATTGACCTTTGCTGTGCTTTGTTGTCCTTTCCAGTCCTTTAGCAACCTTTCCTGTGCTTCAATTTCCATCCCTGTCCAAGCACAGGAAAGGACAGAAATGGACAGGAAAGCACAGGAAAGCAAAGGAAAGGACGGGGATAGATAGGAAAGAACAAGAA
Organism: Ophiothrix spiculata; assembly: GCA_000969725.1. Classification (NCBI taxonomy): domain Eukaryota; kingdom Metazoa; phylum Echinodermata; class Ophiuroidea; order Amphilepidida; family Ophiotrichidae; genus Ophiothrix; species Ophiothrix spiculata. The sequence continues at coordinate 10,833 of JXSR01S004797.1, forward strand.
AACACAGGAAAGGACAGAAAAGCACTGGAAAGGACAAGAATGGACAGGAAAGCACAGAAAAAGACAGTGAAGGACACGAAAGGACAGGGAAGCACAAGAGAGCATAAAAGAGGACAGAAAAGGACAGGGAAGCACAGGAAAGCACTGGAAAGGACAAGAATGGACAGGAAAGCACAGAAAAAGACAGTGAAGGACACGAAAGGACCGGGAAGCACAGGGGAGCATAAAAAAGGACAGAAAAGGACAGTGCTGGACATGAAAGCACATGAAAAAAGACGAAAAAGGACATTAAAGCACATGAAAGGACAGAGATGGACAGGAAGGAACAGGAAAAGACGTAAAAGGATAGGAAAGCACAGGAAAGGACAGGGATGGACATGAAAGGACAGGAAAGCACAGAAAAGGACGGGGATAGACAGAAAAGAACAGGAAAGCACAAGAAAGGACAGAAAAGGACAGGGAAGGACATGGAAGGACACGAAAGGACAGGGAAGCACAGGAAAGGACAGGACAGGAAAGTTTGGTAATTCAGTGTTAGTTCTGAAATAAAATAAGTCTAATTTTAACATAAAGAAACCGCTGACCTTCAAAATGCTTATATGTTGTACACGGTGGATATAAAATCGACAAATTTGGCAAAAAGGGGGTCGTTCGATGTAGGTTCTCTAAAATCAGAGCAATGTATGAGAGACGCCATAAAAAGATGGTTATAATGTTGGACTTACAAAAAATAGGGGTCATTGGGTGACATCTCAGTGAAAAAGGGGAGGGTCATTGGTTGAGAGCGCTGGTTCTATCGACAGGAACATGACGTGTGCCATTGGAGTGCCATTAAATTATGCGAATAACACTTCCATTTTCATATATAAACTTGCCCTTTTACATAAATCAAAGGGCTTCTTGGAAACACTTACCAGCAACCTGTTAACCTGTCTTCTTCTTTCTACAACCTGAGAGTTTCTGACCAGTTGCCAATAGCTACCAGCCCATTTACTCATGAAGAACTTCAAAAGGTTGTCAAAAGCCCAGTAGTTCAAAAACACCAGGACCTGACAACATCCCAGCCTTCATATGGAAGCATGAGCTTTTCCAAGAGCAACTTCTAGAATTATGCAATGAAACACTTTTGGGTAACAAACCAAACGCATTTTCCACCTCATGCATCATACCACTTCCAAAGAAAGGTGATCTACAGCAGCCTGGGAACTACAGAGGCATCTGTGTATCTGCAATTGCGGGGAAGGTCTACCACTTTTTTTCAATCGTGTAACTCCACACATTGATCCCATTCTTCGAAGGATCCAAAATGGATTTCGTAGGAATAGATCTACACTCTTAGAAAGCCAGGATCAAATATGAGACAAAAAGGATCAAATTTTGATCCTTTTTAGGTATCAAATATAAGCTTCCCCATTAATGATCAAAGTGATCCAAAAATAAGGATCACAATTATTGATCCGAAAAAAAGGATCAAATATTTCTTATAAAAAAGATCTGCCTAAAAATATCTAGGCAGCTGTCAAGTGTGGTGAAATCATCGTATTTATACCATTGTATACATTCCCGGCTATGTAGTGGATATGGGGTGTACTCAAATATGAGACAAAAGATCACGTTAGATCCAAACGCGGTATCAAATATGAGCTCATTCTTTCCGTATCAAAGTAATCCAGAAATACGGATCAAAACTTTGATATTGTAATCAAAAAGGATCAAAATAAAATGATCCTAAAACCGGATCAACAATGATCCTGGTGAATTTGATCCATTTGTATATATTGATCCGAAAAAGGATCAAAACGATCCACGTTGGATCAAAAGTGACCCTTAAAGGATCAAAATAAAATGATCCGGAAAACTACTTGTATATTTGATCCCGGCCTTCTAAGAGTGTACCCTACCACAGATTCTTGCTCTAAGAAGAATCATCGAAGAATTGAGAATCTCGAAGAGAATGGCATCCATAGTCTTTATAGACTTCTCAAAGGCCTTTAGTGTAAACCGGAGGGCAATAATGCATATTTTACTTTATGGTATCCCTGAGGAGATTGTGAGTGCCATTGCTATAATGTATGAAAACCCAACCAGTGTTGTGAAGAGCATGGATGGTCTAACCGAGATATTTATTACAACAGCAGGAATTCTCCAAGGGGACACTTTTGCTCCCTTTCTTTTTATTATTGTGGTCGACTATGTACTGCGTCAGGCAGTTGACACAATGAGTGACAATGGCCTGACAATTGGCAGAAGATCTGGACGTAAAAGTCAAACCTAGACTATGCAGACGATGTCGCCCTGACCGCAGAACCTATATCATCTGCTCAAGATCTACACTCTTAGAAAGCCGGGATCAAATATGAGACAAAAAGGATCAATTTTGATCCTTTTTAGGTATCAAATATAAGCTTCCCCATTAATGATCAAAGTGATCCAAAAATAAGGATCACAATTATTGATCCGAAAAAAAGGATCAAATATTTCTTATAAAAAAGATCTGCCTAAAAATATCTAGGCAGCTGTCAAGTGTGGTGAAATCATCGTATTTATACCATTGTATACATTCCCACCTATGTAGTGGATATGGGGTGTACTCAAATATGAGACAAAAGATCACGTTAGATCCAAACGCGGTATCAAATATGAGCTCATTCTTTCCGTATCAAAGTAATCCAGAAATACGGATCAAAACTTTGATATTGTAATCAAAAAGGATCAAAATAAAATGATCCTAAAACCGGATCAACAATGATCCTGGTGAATTTGATCCATTTGTATATATTGATGGATCAAAAGTGACCCTTAAAGGATCAAAATAAAATGATCCGGAAAACTACTCGTATATTTGATCCCGGCCTTCTAAGAGTGTACTAGTTGCATTCGAAGAATCAGCGGGTAGGGTTAACTCTTGACCAGAGCGTCGACTTATAAAAGACATACCCAAAGCTTATCACAAATTCAGTCCAGATCGGACCTTCTTCTTTGAAGACCACCACGAACAAACAGAGGTTGTACCATTAACGTACCCTGATACCATATGTAGAGATGCTGGCTTGAACTTCAATGAGTTTGGAAGTGCAATATGTAATACAGATAGTTGGTAAAGAAGTGTGTCATTGATCTCCACGGAAGTCGAAGGATGATGATGATGATTACACATATAAGTAGGATATTTTCTATTGTGGTTATTTTGAAAATGTGAAGATAGCGATATGTGAAGCTGGAAGTCCCCCTGCGATGCTGTTATCTTTGTATCAAATCTGTCGTATAGATGATTTTAAAGGATTACATATCATCTTAATTTATTATGAAATGAAATTTCACTTTTTACCACACATGACAAGGTTTTTGGTATTACAGGAACAGGCCTACGTTAGGGACGCACCATTAGACTTCAAGGGGGGGGGGG
>JXSR01S004799.1:24480-38062 GCA_000969725.1 Ophiothrix spiculata
TTTTTTTTTTCTTTTTTTTTTCTCTCATGCTCAAGGGCCCCCCTTGACCTCGGGCCCGGGCCCATCGGGCCCAATTATAAATCCGGTACTGCATGAAATTGACAACTCACACAACACCAAAGGGAAGATAATTACGTCAAAGATTGTCTTGATGAGTAACTTGTCAACCTGTGGGATATGTGGTTCATGCATGGGGCCACAGAATTATTCTCCATTGATAAATGTTAACTTTTTTGTGTGTTTATGCTACAGTTTGAAAATACTTTTAACCTATTTTATGTGCATAGTAAAATGTGTTTTGGTAGTCAATTTGCCATTCGGTGTGGGTGCCGTTTTGGATTTAAGCATATCATAAATCAAAATCCACCAAGTCATTTTCCATTGATTATTTTGAACAGTTTGTTCTTTTGATTCTGCATTGTTTTGCATTAAAAAAAAATGATGGGCTTTCAAATCTCAGTACAGGAGCCAAATTTAAATTGATCATTTAATTATCATAAGTGTAACTTTCACAAATCACTACAGTCATTAGCTGTTTCATCAATTGTCAATAAGACAGTGATTGCATGGCCTATATTATGATTTATATATGATTTTTATTCATATCCCTGCTCCTTATTGAATAATAAATTACCTCCTGTAAAATGTCTGGAAAACCAAAAGATGAATTAAAAAAAAAAAAAAGTGGGGAAACTTAGGGGGAATGGGTTGGCGCAGCAGTAGTTCCCTCGTCTTGCACTAAAGAGGTCCCAAGTTCGAGTCCCGCGCCCGGCGCTTTATGTGCATTTGGTTTTCAGTCCATGTTCGCTTCCGCAGGTTTTTCTCCGCGTACTCCGGTCTACCTCCTGCATTCGAAACTGAATATAAAAAACATCTTGGAGCCCTGTTGAAGATATTATACAAAGTTGAGTTTCCTTGGCGAAAGCCTTTAAGGTGTTTTTTTAGCTTTTACCCCTCCCCTGTTCTAAAAAGGAATTATTTTTTACCTCAAATAGCTTAATTGATCTATTTTGAGCCAGTTTTCTTCTCCGGGGGAGAGGGCTGACAAATATGAAATGGATGGGATTGTTAGGCCTGCGTTCCGACAGGCTGGGGCTTTCTGTGAGAGCACAGGCTCAAAAATGATATTTCATTGGGCTGAGATCATTATTTTTGGCATTCGGTGAGAGAAAAATACAAAAATATGATGGCCCAATGGTCACAAAATGAGGGATCAGCACAATTTGGCATTGCGTGAGAGAAAAATATGGTGTCTTCGTATGAGATCACAAGCAAATGTAACAAATTTAAGGGGTTTTGGTGACAGCAGCACTGAAAAGTGGGTCTTATGAATAGGACTTATGGTGACTGACTATTGGTGCCAAGTATAGATTTTTAAACATGCTCAGGACTAAACTTCAATATTGCTTGCATAAAAATGACAAAAATGCATTACAAAGCTTGTCTTTGAAATTGTTTGTTTTTCTTTAAAACTCTTGACAACTATTTTAAAGCTGGTTAAATATTATTTTAAAATATCACTCCTTATGGGTGAACTGGGTATTCTCACAAAAAGGTGAGACCTGGACAGGTCTCGAGACTTGCTATATTATATAGGCTATCAAAATCAAAATGGTGCTCTGCAAGTCTCGCATAGGGTATCACATTTGACTTCTAAGTCTCTGAAAGGGTCTCAAAATAAAATAGAATGGTTAAATTATGACAATTGTGCCTTAAATTGCCAATAAAAGTGCATCGGATACCTAGAAACACTTCTTAAAAGTGTTAAAATGGTATAGAGTTATGATTTTACCTATGCTTTCTTGTAATAATTGTTTCGTCATATTTTCGCACGGTCTCAGGTACGGTATTCATTTGAACAGGCATGGTCTCGGATAGGGTATCCATTCGAACAGATATGGTAGATTCATGGTCTCAGATAGTGTATCTTTTCACTCATTTTTGCCAATTTTTTTGTATCACATAGCAATAGGGTCACCTTCGGAACTCGGGTGGTTACCCGGAAACAAATATCAGTTACCCCCCCGGGCTCCTTATTAAAAAACAAAGCACAAAAGTATCAATTGCATGACAATTCTAATAGTTTACTGCAATTAATTATTTTCTATTTTGTTGGCAGTTGAACAAGTATTTTTAAGCGCATTAAAGACCAAATTTAAGTTACCCACAGAAAATTGACAAAAAATGCAATACAAAGTATCAAATTGTTTTGTTTTTCCATAAAAATTTTAAACTTTAAACATGTATAAAACAATAATTATAGCTGATATGATTTTTCAAAGGAGTTATCTTGAAAATACACAAAAAATACTATATTTTCAAAAAATTGACCTTTTTTGACCTTTGACCTTGAAAATTAGCATGTTCGGGAACTTTTAAAAAGTGACAACCTGTCTCAAATTAAAAGTTACATCACAAGCAACATTTCTAGCATAGTCACTATCTGCGACCTATCACTACTGGGTAACTCGTTTTCTAGAGCTATTTTTTAATTTCGCCACCAGTCTAATAAGGGTTCAAAGTCAGTCTTTTCAGCAGGTCACGCTTAAAAAAATCTCGCGACCATTTTTTCTCGTTTGGCGAGACTTGGTTTTAGAATTCGCATAATGAGGTCATTAACAGGGTCGCTACAATTAGACTGCATAGGGCCTTTACCTGGAAGTGCGTGTTCTCCCCTGGGTTCCGTGCATTCACAGGGCAAGGGTCACAAGCCGCTAGAAGAATAATAGACCAATTAGCAAGTGTAGATAAATGCCGAGAGAACTTCCAGGGCGGAGCATTACTTGTGTAATATAATACCTACATTAATTAATGTTCCTCGTCTCTTCATTTAAGAAACAGCGTAGACTAAACACCACGTTATGTTATAAGCAGATGCTTTTGTTTTGACGTTTGGATGTGTCATAATTACCTAAATGGTTTAGGATTTCTACTTGTTTAATATATTGAAAGTATAATGAAAAGAGTTTCATTGTTTATTTAATCTTCAAGTTTTATTAGAATCAGTTTTATAGGATTTAAGTATAAACGATATCAAGAAATTAACGTATGCGCTTGGAAACTGATTTATCTCCTCATCTTCCATACTGATTAAATAGTTAGGTACGGTATTTGTTACACCTGTTGCGTTTGATGGATTCCATTTTACTTCCTTATCATTGTTTTAGTGTTACATGAAATAGATAAAAAGAAAAGTTCATTGGGATACTGTTGAATGCCGAATGTGTCAATTGTCATCGATAATGCATTTCTTTAAATGGTCGACTTCTTGAGCAGAAAGCCATTTGACAGGAAAGGTACAGTTTCACTGTTTCAGTTTAGCTTTTTATATTGTTCCCCGGATGGGTCATTTCCATACATCGGTAGATAGCGACTGCCAACCAATAGACCCCTGTTTTTAAATACGGAGCTGACACCCGATGACCCCGTTGTTTGACACTCTTTACACCCAATGCCCCTATTTTCTATTAAGTTCTAACACTTAATAACTCCCTATTTTCTGTCCCGGGCATATTATCACCCATTTCTGCCATTCCATACTTTTGCCGAGTTTTTCACAGCAAAACATTTATCCTTATTTCAGTGCCTGCTGAATTCAGCTGGGAATCGTGGATTTCAATGCTAACTGCATTACGAATCACCCATCTTCACACCAAAAGACCACACTCTTTTGATTGTCACACTAAATGTCCATTTTTAACATACATCCCACTTGATTTGCTGTTGAGGTTGGCACATACCTATCCCTTTTGAATTCGAGTGCCCCGGTAATGTTCATTTATGTTTTATGTCTTATGATAGCATTTCTGAAAACGTCAAGTGCTTCACGGTCTGCATGAGCAATTTGTCTCACATGACTTAAAAGTTAAATTGGTTATTAGTATGAACCGTGCGACAAGCAGGTGGTATATATATGTCTTGTGATTGGCTTATTTGACAAGCTTACAGTTAATCTTTAACTTTGAGAAAAATGTATATACCAAAATAGACTTAGAAACCCTGAAGGTAATATGTCTTTTTTCACAATTGTACCAAACTTAGTGCATTTGAAGAAGCTACAGTTTGAAATGAACCAGCTATATGACGCGCCATAAGCCCAGACGATAATTTCCTGCTGTATAACATTTCGCTCTTTATCAGAGAACAGGGTCATCGTATCGTTCTATTTGATTTATGTAATCTACTTCAAGTGAGGACAATCCCTTTGGCCATCCTGCTAGAATCATTACTTCAGAAGCACCTGCCTTGTAAATGGTAAAGGCAAACATATTCACCGTGTACAGTAAAAGATTGGAGTTTTCAGACAGTGGCTCTTGGAGTGAAATGTCACAGTTCCCGTAAATTTTATGGGGGAAAATTTAACAATTCTATTGCCAACATTACAGGTTCCCGTAAAATTTAATACAGTTAAATTGTTGCATTAAAAAGTCTTTCATTATTATACGCTAAGCAGGATTCGATCTTGGAACACACCGTATTGTGCATAAGGAGATCCCGTAATACCTTGTAAAGCGCGATTGAGCCACTGACTCGAACGGGGAATTTTAAATAGGCCTGCTTATCGATCATCAAATGGACTGATTCACTGTACACGTAAATAAATGATGACAAATCTTTATGATTTAACATGTTTATAAGAGGGAAAGTAAAGTGAACTGTATTAATGATTTTCAATCAATTTTCATGATAACTTTACTCGATAAAAAAAACCGAGACACTCCTGTAAAAATGTTTTACGGGATTTAACCATCAAACATACATGTCCGTAAAAATGCATTGTATGTATTTGGAAGCTGGTTGGTAGAACACTATTCATATTTTTACTGTTACTTTAAATCCCTACTCATTCAAGGAAATCAAACCCATTAGGGAAAATCCTGTACTTTGTCTGTGTTATTGCAAGGAATTTAGACACACAGGCCCGTATTCCAGAAAGGTGTTTAGCTAAATCAATGTTTTATTTCTCGCCAACAGCACGACTCATTGAACTGTTCTGCTTGAAAGCTGTAATGATGCGTACCATTCCTGGACAGTTGATGCTCAGTTAAACAATGGTTTAGCTTAACATCTTTCTGGAATACGGGCCACAGTGTCTAAATTTCTTGGTTATTGTAAACGGGTTTTCATGCCATTACACCATTAATAGGAAACAAAACCAGAGGGTGTTTTTCAAAAACCCTAACCGAACCAAATCTCACTAAATCACATTAAAGAATATCAAGAAATTGCGCTACGTCTGGTTACGTCAATAGATTATCATAAGTAGCCAACTGTTTTGCCTTTTACTATATGTGAACTACTCAAAAGTAAAGAAAATAAGAGCCCAGATACCTGTGATATTAATATGTTTTGATTATCAAAGTCATTGTCTTTTCAGTCAACATTCTAAAATTTGTAGTGTTAATCCAAATATGATATTAAAATCAAAATTAATGTTGTTTCCAATTCAGAGTCTTTTCGAATCTTTAATATCAACTAAATTGTTTTTAAAACCGTAACCATAATTACTGATGAAATAGCAAATCACAAATAAATGATGTCGTTAAATACATTAAAACAGAAGCGATCATTTTATAAATGTTCCCGGGAAAGCAGGGTATTTTCTTAATAAATAGGTGCACAATTAAAGACTTAAGATAACCCTTCTCGTGAAAGTTGTTTGTCCTCTATATCAACCATAGCCATCTGCCTCCTCTTTTGCTGTTTGCTATCGTCCACTAACAGGACGAAAACAGGACAATTATGTTTTGTTATCTTTGGCGTTTTCAGTGACCGATTGAATTAGCTAAACAACCTTATAGAAACAGGCAAAAAGACCCGTGGGTGTTTAGTTATACTCTCGTGTCTATGTATTGAATGAATAGCTAATTGAATAGTTAACGTTCCATCCAGTGGCGTAGCTAGAATTTCAATAATTGGGGTGCGGCTTTTTTTGTGACGACCGAAAACCGACATATGAGACTCAAAGCAGAAATATAATACTTCCAACATATCCCATCTCCTTCCTCACTATCCTTTCTTTTGTGGTAAACCCCATTAAAGTTCATTGGACTAAGCGCAAATGATATAAAAGTGATTACCCCCCCCCCCCCCCGGCCCCCCCGAGTAATTTCCAATCCGGGTTTAGTTGCCTTTGCTTTTTAATTTCCAATCCGGGTTTAGTTCCTTATTCTTTTTAATGCATTAGGAAAAGTTATTTTTTTCAACTAAAATGTATAAAATGACAATATTCAAGCTCAACGCTCTCAGCGCTGATAATACATATACCGTTACGCGTTGACAGACACTAATTAAATGATGACTACTTAGGAAAACGTAGGAATAGTCTAATGCTTTCATGTCATGAACAGTTTTTTATCCGTCACAATTTTGCAACTTATGTTCATAAAAGTTGTCGATTTTCGATACTGACCAGTAAACCTGTGAATGACATTGATGATTTTGGTTATAAAGAGGTCGCACAAAATAGCATTTTAACATATTAACGAGAAGAGGTGGAAAATTATGAAGAAAGATGTGTCAAAGGATCTACGACCAAGAAAAATACAAATATGAATAGAGTAGATTCTTTTAATTCGTGTCACCAAACGACGCAAATTGTTGATGATAAGATTATATTTAGAGGGGATGCACTCAAAACAAAACTAAAAAGCCGTACAATGCTCAACTTTGTTCAACATCATACGATATTCTAAAACCCTCATTAACACTAAACTGCATAAGGTACCCCACACTTGGGGTGGGGGGTTCTAAAACCACTTTCCCGCCCGAAATTTTTAATAATCTTTACACCATATATTAGGTACACTTATCACAACCATATTTCAGAAAAAAAATATACGTGCTGCTTCAGAATGGCGGCATCTCGATTTTGGCCCACTTTCCGAAGGAATTTTCAGATGAAATTTGACTCAAATTAGGAGATTATGAATACATTGACTTTACTGAAATAAAATTTTTGGACATTTTATTCCGGGATGGTTTTATGGGCAAATCATTTTTTTTTTCCGCATCCCCAAAATACTAATTTATGCTAATTAGCTCGAAAACGACGCGGTCGATCTCAATTTGTTTCGCCAAAAGAAGCGCAACTACTATTTAGGCAATTACATAAATTAACAGCCCGAAATATTACGGTGTTAAAATGCGAGAACCGAAAAAACAAATGTTTGGTACCAATGGTAGTGTTAAATGAGCTTTTTCTACAGAATTCGCAAGGTTTTCAATCAGGTTCAATGGAAATCATGAAGTGATTGTCAGAAGGTTTGATGTTCTGCTATCGATTCGAGTTTGTTTTTTAAGAACACCACATGGGCCTCTTTGTTTGATTTAATGGGCGGGCCTAGATGTTTTAGATGCCTGCTTTCTATTATTAGATTTCAATTGTAGAGATTCAGATCAGTTTGACCGTATTTTTATTAATTTTATATTTTTGGCAATTATATGCCATCTTTGATCTTTATATTATTTTAAGTTAGAAAACAGACTTTATCTTATTATTGCCATATATACACTCCCGGTCAAAAGTGTTTGCGCACCTGTTAAATCAGACATAATCGCCTTTTTTTTTAATATCAAATTATCCATTATTTTCCTGAAAATCCTGTTTGTGTACATGCTATATTTATCTAACATTAATAAAGCAAATTCTCTTGCGATTTTTGACCTTCCGTAAGAGCTGAACCTACTTAATTATTCATAAGCTATTTTACTCCATGTAAAGCTATAGGAGATTTTCGCGTCTTTTAGACGTGGAATTTTACACAAATGCGCAGATATTTAATTATACTCTTTGTTTATGCGCAAATTAAAGGAATTGGTTCTGTATATATTTAAACGTATGAACAAGATTATATTTAAAGCTATTTGTAGCTGTTGATTCTGTTTGTTTCGGAAGCAAAACTTTGATTTAAAGAAGATGCATAGATAAATTATCGGGAACCATTGAATGAAAGGCACTTTTTAAACATTTTAAATGTGTGATGGACATGCAGGTATTCTTTCTTTTATAATGTCAATACCATAACAACAATTATTTGATGATTTTTTGTTTAATTTATAAACTGAATCAGTTAAAATATTTAGAAGAAGGTTCAACAACACACCCATTAATCAATTTTAAAGGTTTGTGACTTTATTATATAGAAATCATTGAAGTAAACTTTTGTATACTCTAGGGTCTATGATGTTCATAGTGTGGAAATAGAGCTTGGTCATTCACACCTGCTTAGTCATGCTCAGTAATTAGCAATTAATTCGAGTTATAATAATAATAATAATGGAGGGTTCTTATAAGGCGCACACTCATCAAAAGATCTCAATGCGCACAAACAAAGAAAACAAACAAGTTACATCTGCGAATCCAGAAAAGCCTGACGAAAAAGGTGAGTTTTAAGATGTTTTTTAAACTGAGGAAGAGAATGAATGTTACGGAGGCTGTTAGAAAGTGAATTCCAAACAGCCGGGGCAGCAAAATGAAAGGAGCGTTCACCAGCTGACTTTAGATTAACACGAGGAGATTTCAAAAGTCTTTCAGTAGAAGATCGAAGTGATCGAACAGGTTCATAAGTGCAGAGCGTAGCAGACAGGTAGGATGGTAAAGTTCCTTCAAAGTGCCGGAAAGCAAGAACAGCTAGCTTGTACTGGATACGGTATTCCAAAGTCAGCCAGTGAAGCTCCTTTATGACAGGAGTGATATGATCATACTTTCTCTTTTTCATGATCAAGCGAGCCGCACAATTTTGTATTATCAAGTAGATGTCCTTCATACTAATAGTCATGGTGGTGGACATACCTTTTGCTTTCTTGTATGAACAATAAGAGGGCCTTTAATATGACTTGAAGTCTTTGGCTGATACTCAATGATTTGTTAACTACGTGTTTGCTTAAAACAAACCTTTAAATAACAAAGCGTTTAAAACAAAATAAGTCCATTAATCATCACGATCTTGTCATAAAATAACAGTCTTGAATTTCTGGAACCAAAACTTTCATTTGCGCATAAACATAAAGTCTAAATGAATTACTGCGCATTTGATTAAATTTTTATGTCTAAAAGACGTGAAAATCTCCTATAGCTTTGCATGGAGAAAAGTAGCTTATGAATAGTTAAGTAGGTTCAGCTCTATGGGAATTTTACGTGTGGTTTTGACACGGTTTAGAAAATTATAAATTTCAATGGTTATGGAAGGTCAAAAATCGCAAGAGAGTTTGATTTATTAATTTCAGATAAATAAATAAAATTTTCACAAACTGGATTTTCACGAAAATAATGGATAATTTGATATAAACAAGGCGATTATGTCTGATGAAACAGGTGCGCAAACACTTTTGACCGGGAGTGTATGGTATCGTGAATGATATTGACTTTATAGATAAAGCACACAACCCCTTAGAAGGAAGTAATCGTCGACATGCCTCTAAAAATGTTAATGAGGTGACAGGAATATAAAAAATCCAGTATAAGTTATATAGCATTCTATGCAAATTAGAAATATCATCTTTCCTAAACTGTAGAAATATAGTAAGACATTGCTGCTAAACCACTTAAAATTCAATAACTTATTAACTAAATACATTATTTACATACACGAAAATACGTCTAATAGAGCGATCGGGGGATCTAACAATGGTTCAATAAAATTAATTTACAACATTAGTCACGTTTCTACTTCAACATGGTTCAAACATTTCATTTGGAAAAACAGTGTTTTAAAAACGAAACGTTAGTATAGCAACAACGTGTGTTTGGATGGCTCTTGGGTATCTATTAATATAGTCCTTTAACCAACGTTATTTTACTGCTGCTCTAGAGGGAACATAACATAAAATAGGAGTTTGAAGTGTTTCTGTGATGACACTTGGTCTATCGTGGTTGTTAATATTATCTTTTAAAAGTACCGCCTGCAAAATAGCTTATTTTATATGGCGCAAAGCATGGAAAATAAAACCAAGTTAGTTAGTAAATTAAGTGCATAATTGAAAATAGAATCGGTAATCTGTTGGATAAATAAATGCTCCACATTCAGAGCTGTATTTCAATTCAATTATTAGTTGCGATAAATGCATTTTCATGAAGTTTTCTTTTCTGTAATTTCGTTAACAACTTTATTGTTCCAATCCTAATACTTTATCATTTAGTTTTGTTTCATTTTAAAGAAATAACAATGGCATGTGTCATGAAAGCTATATTTTGTGATCTTGTCGCAAAACTTGTGATTCTATAATCTGATTTTAGATTTAAATTAGTAAAATAATCTAAGACCATCAAAATGATATAGTCGATATAGAAATGCTATAAGCCATATTTGTTACTAAAAGATTGTCAGTAATCGCCGTCGCTGGATTTGAAGGCATGATAGATCAAATTTAGGTCTGGACATGTTAAAGTTGCTACAGTTGATGACAATGTTAACATAAAATACATTTCATGAGCGTCAGTATTTTCCACTACTTCGTCCGATTGGCATGCCAAAAGTGTGATAGGGTCTCCTCATTATATAGTTACCAGAATCATGAAAATCGGTCAAGACGTAATTTTGCTACATAAAAGTGCTGATATCAGATTTTCATCGGGTTTTTTTTTGCTAATTAACCCTCGTCTAACCAGGGGTGAAGGGGGTTGCTGCAACCCCCCCCCCCCCCCCCTCTCTAAGGCTTTTTCCCCGTAGCATAAAAACGCAAAAGCAACCAAAACCAAGTTCATAGGTTAGACGTGTTACAAAAAAGGATAGACGAGGGTTAATAAAGGAAATGGTAGTTCTTACATGTCCTGTAAGTTTAAGCTTCTTAGCTTGCAGAAAGCATTTTTTAAATGACGACTTTTCTATGAGGGGTGGTTAACCCCCCCCCCCCCCTACCCATGATAGACTTTAACAGCTTACCCTACCCCAACCTAAGGTGGTACCCCGAATTTTGTCATCAAAATGACCGCAAAAATAAAACGTAAAACAATACATATATACCCGGGTCACTTTGTTTTGCGTTTAGGGCAATCGATGACAATCCGTTAAGGATAATCCCCCTCCCTGGGTGGACGAGGGTTACATATTATTATGTGACGATCTACATGTTAGAAATATCGTATAATTCATTATTTCTTTTTCCAAATTGATTAAGCTGAACCATGTAAGAATATTCAGAAACAGGGTCAGATAAAGATATGTCAATAACATTATTAATCTGAGTACCATAAGAACAACGCCTTGATCAAGCCACCAAAATATTCTGCGCTGATATAATACTTGTTCAAAGTCTTTACATTGAGAAAATATTAACGCACATATAAGTGCGCTCTTCAGATATTCTTAGATACTGAAGTAACGTGGCGCCTTCAGCGGATTTTTTAAGTAGACCTAATTAAAATTACGATAGATAAGAAACCAAATATTGGTAAGTAATTATATGTTCCACCATACGGTCTTCTCGTTTTATTCCTGTGTCTGGGTTTGTTTCATGTCAGAGATTTGTTTTGAAATGATGATAAGTACCAGTTGTCTCAAAAAATGGTTGCATATATAAAAAAAATGATCGCTTGCCAAATAATAATAATGATAATAATAATAATAATAATAATAATAATAATAATAAAAATAAAACAAAAATGCCTATAGCAGTCTGAGAACTTCAAATTACTATTCTAGAGATTCGAAAAATTCAATATCAGCGCATAAATAACACTGAAATATGAACAAACATATATATCTATGTCAGAAACGCATTTCTTGAAATTCAACAAGATAAAAAGCATCCTCTTTAGTGTGATTATTTTAATGTGAAAACCGTTTCCATTTTTCCACTGATTTTCATCAAAACGACCGCAAATGATGTAAAAAACTATATTGCTTAAATGCCAAGGGTCGTTCTATTTTATGTTTTGGTGCAATTAGCGGTCAACCGTTAGGAAGACGAGGGTTTAAGTCATATGAAACGAGTATGAATGCGTTTTTGTTGATTTTTTTATCATACTGAGCTTGTCAAAATAATGCCGTGGTATCTTTTTAAGCATGTAATTATTAACAATTTATTGTTCCAACTGCTATAGGTTTTGTAAAAGATCATTTTTTGCGATACTTGGTATATGCCATTTTTATATTAAAAAAAGCCTAAAACGATGATCATGTTTTCAAATGGTGGTTAAAGAACATTAACTTCCATTTGAAAATCTTTGTGTACATTACATGGTATATTTGTGGAATGTTCGATACCAGGCACGTTATTACCACTATTTGAAAGTAAACGGGAGATGAAGGAAAGCTAGATTGGTAAATATTTTCAGAATAAATACAGTGTTTCATCTCAAAAACATTAGTCACGTTTCTGCTTCACGTTATGCGTGTTGACACTCCATTGTGTTGCTGAATATAACCATTTAAAAGTGTAATATATTTTAGAGGTATGTGTGCCACAGGCAAATAAAAATAATGAAAGTGAGACAAGATAAATAGCATCAATAATCTGTTTTCAATAGCAGAATGCTTTACACGAAGGATTATAATTTTCTAGCATCTCACATTATAAATTAATCCAATTTAAAATATATTTCCGTTAAGTGTATCTATGATACTTGATACTGTTCATGTTGCAAAATGTTGTCTAATTGTAGATTTGTTATTATGTCAATAAACGATAGGTTGTAAATTATTCTATAGGGCATAAGCAAATGTATGCACAGAGAAGACTCCAAATTTACCTTGTATATAGCACAAGCTGTGGAAAATGATTATGTAATAAACGTAACACAGCCAGTATTTAGATCCTATGCAAATGAGCTTTTAAGAGCTTGTGTCTGAGAAAACCAGGCACTATAGCAAAATCGAGGAAAAGAGGGGTCAGCATTTTTGACTCATATTTTCAAGTTTGGTTATGTTCCTCAAAGCATTCATGAATATGGGTAGCAAAAATTCTCCGGTCCCCCCTATAGGAAGATACCCGACCCCCCTAAACTTGCCCAGCCATTGACCTGTTCAGCATGAAAAAAACTGAAAAAATATGCGATTTTAAGGCATTCAAAGACATAGAAAGGTACTTTTGATCAAAACTAAATTTTTTAGGTGTCAAGTCTAATTCTTTTTCTTAACAAAGATGTTCCATACAAGTGAAAATCTCACTGGGTTATTCCATTTTTGGGGAGGGGTGTTTTACTATTTTTGCATTTTGAGAGAAATGTGAAAAATTTGATTTTTTACCAATTTTTAACCAAAAATTACATTTTTTCAAATTTGATGATTCTTACATATGATATATCTATATTATATATAATTTCAATAAAACAATTCAAATCATGGAGCCTATTTTAATTTGGAAGTTATATACCTTGAAATAGAACACGTTTTCAAATATTAAAGAATACACATTTTCTACTAACACTCTTATGAACGAGGTATATTTTGAAGGGAGCAACCTCTACTTTGACCAAATATTGATTTTGCCACCACACACTATAACATATATTCAACATTCAGGTGCGGGTTACTCCATTTTATCACAGGGGGTCCTGGAAATCTGCCCAAAATTGCTTAAAAATGAATTAGGAAATTATCTTTTGCCAATGCTGATCATTGTGATATGATATGAGTATACT